>QFEI01001260.1:0-24571 GCA_003316145.1 Neoboletus magnificus | reverse complement strand
GTCTACGCTCATTGCCTAACCACGGTCCGAGTGTAACAGCCTGACTAATGATTCTACTATACTCACATCCAGAAAGTGAGTAATTGAAAACACCTTTTTATATATCAACCTCATCCACACTCACATTCTCGTGTCCAGGCAGTAAGTGGCAATCAATATTGATTGTGAATGCTGCTTGACCCATTGTTTCATCATTCTCATGTCCAGGAGGTAAGTGGTCATCACTATTGATTGTGAATACTGCTTGACCCATTCTTTTGCCATTCTCATGTCCAGTGTGTGAGTGATCATCACTATTATCTGTGAATGCTGCTTGACCCATGATTTGCCATTCTCATGTCCAGCAAGTGAGTGGTCATCACTGTTGTCTGTGAATGCTGCTCAATCCATGATTTTGTGATTCTCATATCTAGCGTGTGAGTGATCATCACTATTAATTTCTTGTTCTCTCATCCAGAATATTACAGTCATACCATCACAAGGTTTTTGCAAGACTTAGTCATTTTCTTTTTCTTTCTTATCTTATCTGATCACGTAACTGATCATCTAATCTAATCATTCATCTTATCTATTAGTTTCACCTTTACACAGTCAAGACTCATGTCCTCTGACTTTAAACACTAAGGCTACGCCCTTAGAGACTCATCACCACCTTGGTGCTTTAATTAATCCTTTTTAGTTATATTATTCCCACAGTTATTTCCGTGCTGTGCACATCTTCCTTTTCATTTCCATCCTATGCAAGGCTATGCCTCACAGCCCTTATTAATTACCGCTTATTCATTTCCATTCTTCACAGCCTTGAAGGCTATACTTAATCTCCACCTTGATGGCTCTCACGAAGGCAACCCCTGACCGTTAAGGCATGGGGTATGACCATATATGACTACGTATCTATAGATTAGGTACAAACATGTACATATGAGTAGATAGTATATAAACCCCAAGGGCTAGATGGATAATCTCCAGTCTAGTTCTCTTGGATTTTCCCCTTGAGATCCACTCAGGAGCACTTAAGTGTTCACCCTTCACTTCTCTTCATGCCAGTATCCCTGGTGTTTGCCTAGAGTCCTATTAAGGATCTTTGGGTGTTTCACAGAATGTGAGTGCCATCCACCATCATTCATGTGCACTTGTATAACACAGTATCTGCCCATTCTTGTACATCAGGTTGACTTCCCATGACCTTGCCCTTCCCATGTTCAGCTTGTGAGTGACCATCACAATTCTTATGAACAACATTCTGACAGAGAAACTTGCTCTTCCTCCTGCTAGGGAGTGAATAATTTCTACTGTATATATGTACTTGTCTGACTGACTAGCTTGTCCTCACATCTAGGGTGTGAGTGATCAGTTGCTGCTGTGACCATGTACACCAGTCTGACACAGCATCACACTACCTTCACATCCAGCATCAGGTGGGTGACCATCAGTCCTGCCAATGGCCACCTATTTGATGCAGAATCATACTGTTCATGAATCTAACAGCTAGCAGTGGGTGATTGCTGTTGTTGTTCATATGCACTGGCATGACATTCTCCCCCTTTGCATCCAGGCTGTGAGTTATCATTGCCATTATTCCAATGCATTGGATCTAGAGAATATTGCCTTTTCCTATGTCAGTGGGTAAGTGTTTTTCACAACTGTTTGTGTGATCAACCTAATCTACATTTTGTCCCCTTTCTCGCCCAGCAGGTAAGTGAACTCTGCTACCACTCTTTTGCATCACCTTAACTGGATAACTTGCCATTCTCGCATGCAGCAAGTGAGTATTTGCCTGTGTAAGCTTGCTTGACAAAATTTCACTGTTTCTCAGCGCCAGCGAGTGAGTGATCACCAATTTATCACCGGCTTAATTGCAGTAACAGCATGTCCGGATAACAACGGTATCAGCAATGTCCGGGTTGTGGTCAATACATTTCGTTCGGGGAACAATGCAACCAGTGTGCTCATGCGTGCGCGAATCAGGCGCACGGATGCACCTACCTTTCCCCCCAGCCAGGAACTGTTTGCTACGCGTGCAATTTGCAAGCAAATTCGTAAGTCAGAATTATTGTGAGCATTAATGGGAATTTACTCTCTCGCCAGCAATTGCCATTCGCAGTGAGGGACACGAGTTGAAGAAGCAGGAGTGAGGATATGTACAACGGTATTTGGGTAGCTGTGACAGAGAACGGGATTCGCCTCGCCATGCATCATACTGTGTTTCCTGCTCGTCATTCCGAAAATTGAGTCGATTGTCATTCGCATTTAACATCGTCCTACTACTGGAAACACTTGTGAGGCGCTTGATTCCGGGAGACGCGGTCCGCGGTTATATAATCCAACCATCAACCGGATCTTGTGTTCACAGGTCTGCCAGTGTCGATGTCATGATCACGATGAACTTTGTGCCCATTCGAATCCAACGTGCACTCCTCCGTGGCCCCCTCCTCCGCACACACTTCCACACCGCCCACACACTCCTTGCGGCCCGAAAAGTCCTCCACACCTTCAAGCTCGCCGACATTGGCGAAGGTATCACCGAATGCGAAGTCATCAAATGGTCCGTCGGTGCTCCCTTCTCTGTCCTTTGCACCCAAATTTTGCTAACCTCGACCCCACTCGGGACGATTTTACAGGTCCGTCAAGGCGCAGTCGCCGGTGCAGAGTTTCGATACGCTGTGCGAAGTCCAGAGTGACAAAGCGAGCGTCGAGATTACATCGCCGTTTGATGGGGTCGTGAAGCAGCTCTTGGTGCAGGAAGGGGAGATTGCCAAAGTGGGGGCGGGATTGTGTCTTATTGAGGCGGAGCAGGAGGATGATGGCGAGCAAGAACCGCAAGCGAACTCGGATGCGTCGGCGACGCCTACACCTACCCTGGAAGGAACGCAGGATCCGGCCGTGTCGGTGAAGGAGAGCGGGACGAGTTGTGAGCGGGGTGAGGTGGGGGATGCGGAGGTGAGCGTGCTACGCACGGACAACAAGCATCCGCTCGATCCGACGAATACGGGGTCGACGTCGATGTCAGACCATGCTCTTGCTACGCCTTCCGTGCGCCACTTTGCGCGTCAGCAGGGTGTTGATATTGCTGCGCTCGCACCGGGTAGTGGACGGGATGGACGTGTCGAGAAGAAGGACGTCGAGGCGTTTATTGCTAGGGTACGTGTTGTCCCTGGCGTGGAAACGGCATTGGCCAGTCAGGCTTCCCGAACAGAGGACAAGGATGTCGTGGTTGAGTTGGGCAGGACTCGATATGGAATGTGGAAGGCAATGACACAGGTGCGTCCCCTGACAGTTGTCTCCCACTTTGCATGGCTGACTATCCTATCTATGCTTCTCAGAGTCTCGAGATACCCAGATTCGGGTACGTGTTTTCGTGTGGATACGATGGTAATATATTAACGTCAGTGTAGATACTCTACCTCGCTGGACCTCACGCGCTTCCATGGTGTGCTACCACTATTGAATGCGAACATCCCAGCCCACTACCTACCGCCATCATCGGCCCCGGCGCGCTCGCGTGCGTCACAGGTTATTAACCCTTCTGCACTCCACCCAGCACCAGCCCCACCAGCCATTCCAGAGGGCGCTACATTTGCGAAACTAACATATCTCCCTTTCCTCCTGAAAACCCTCGCTAATACCATGATGGAGTGGCCTCTCTTCCGCGCATCCATTACGCCCACCTCGAGCGAGAATGCGAACGGCAAGCCGACGCTCACCATTCGTCCCACAGCTGACGTCACCCTCGCGCTATCCACCCCGACAGGGCTCTACACACCCACGATCGGCGCCGTGCAGACATTTTCGATCCACGGACTCGCCTCGCGCGTAGCCCATCTCGCATATTTGGGCCGCCAAGTCCCGAGTGGACTGACGCCGCGCGAGATGCCACGACGGGGTGGGACGATCAGCGTGAGCAACGTCGGTGCGATCGGGCAGGGGGAACACGCGAGTCCGGTGCTTGTCCCTGGGGGCGGTGTGGCGATCGTTGCGATTGGACGGGCGCGATGGGTGTGGGATGTGAGTGAGGGGGCGTGGGATGCCACGGCGGGACGTGGGGAGAGACGACTCAAGGTGGACGTGAGTTGGAGTGCGGATCACCGGGTCGTCGAGGGGGCTGAGCTGGCTGCGTTTGTGGAGACGTGGCGGGGGTGGGTGGAGAACCCAGAGAGGCTGATTGCAGAGGGAGTATGAGTACATCCAATCAAACTTGTTCTTTTATCGGGTTGGTTGGTGCATGCTCGGCAAGTACGGTCCGATGATCCCGCCGTCTGGGTTGTTTCCTCTGACGTTCAACGTCGACGTCATCGATTTCTGTGCATATATATAGGCGCCGTTTGCCGCCTATTCTCTCTCGTCGCTTCCTTCCCCCCTTCATGATGTACTCCTTCACCCCTAGATGAATCAAGTGGTAGGTTCATCAAACAATTTGGAATAACTGATGCAGGTTGCTTCCATTGGTATTTTACAATACAGGTAAGTGATAGTGCAATGTGATATGCCAGTGGTACTTCCCTCCAGCGGACTCGGGGGTGTCCCCTTCTATCTATCATTCCTTAACGCCTTCCACCCCTGGCGGTATCGGGACCCATGGCGTTAACTTGCCGCTGAGACGCCCGCAGTGCTGCCATCTCTGTACCCTCTACGGTATGGCCACGGATGCGTTCATAGGTCTTGTGTGTCACCTCCCCTCACTCCGAGACTGGCCTGTGTATGAAACTGGACTTCGAACACTAACCCTGACGTTAGCTCTCGCCACCCCATTTTGGTGTCTTCGTACTGGTCGTCTGTCCAAGTGTTGCGTAGTGCGACGAGGATAAGCGCTGGCTCGACCTTCCGACCGCCTGTGACGTGTCGGTCCCCAGATACTGAAACGTGAACCGCACTGCGTCGGGTATCGCAGCTAGCTCCTCAGTAGGTGTGCGGCCAGGTGATAAACGTATCCGATCCGCAACCTTGTATTTGAGCCGGTCCGTGCCTTTAAAACGACAGTCGAAGCTGACAAGCCTTCGACCTTGTTCCTCGGTCTCATGCTGAGTAGCAGGAGAACGACAACATTTCCCCCGATCTCATGGATATGGACACATCTGGTCTACCCCCTTGTTTTGGGCGTCGTCTAACCTCGCATTGCCCCCTCCTCGCCAGGCGCTATCGTTAAATACGCGGGTTGATTGCGTGCCTTCGAGGTGAATGTGAGTGTCGTTGTGGTACAGAATATTCGCGAAGAACCGGCATGGAACGAGAAAGACTGTATGAATGTCCAAAGTGATGGGCGCGGCACGCTGCCAGCGGAATCGAGGACAGCCATCGTCCACTTATGTCTAGTAATAAATGCCTCGACGTCCTTCTTCTCGATACGTCCGTCCCGTCCACTACCCGGGACGAGTGCATCAATATCAACGCCCTGCTGACACGCAAAGGCACGGAAGGCGTAGCAAGAACATGGTCTGATGCCGACACCGACGTCGACCCCGTGTTCGTTGGATGCTTGTTGTCCCTGCGTCGTACGCTCATCACTATTGACGACTGACGTCACCGAAGTGTGCGCGTCTTCAAGTTTGTGTGCTTGCTGTCGTACTAAAGTGGCCAATCACCATTCAACCAGGTGGGTCCGTGGCCCTTGCAGGGTACCGGTGAAACTATTCATCTCTCAACTTTACTTACCCTCCGCAAACTCGGTTTTCGCATCACGACTAAATAGATAATCTTTTCAAGCCTCCGAGGTACGGACCTATGCTATGCACAGTACACGGAGAGTATTGCCCGGGCCCACATAATATGTACAAGTAATGATGCGGAAGCTTTCTTGATGTGGCTCTCGTCCAACCAAATATTGCTCACCCCTGCTACCACGCCCACCTTCCATGTCTCCATGCCGTCGTCCACCGTCTGCGCCGCTGCTCGCTTCATCGCCACTCTAGCATAGGCTCGCCCCGAGAGGTGCATTGAGGTGATGACATGGTGTCATTCTATTCTGGGTCGCGTGGTACATCATGGATGCAAATAGGAAAAAAAAATAGGATGAAGGAGGTATGATAGAATACGATAAGCAATATATTATTAAAAAAGTCAACTAATAGGACGATGAACCAGCCAACGGCACACAAAAATATCAACAGAATCCAAGGTAATGAGGCCAGAATCGAGTGGTGGTATTCACCAAAAGGTATTACTTGCCATGCGCTCTGTTGGCGCAGGTCTGCGAACAATAGGAACCTTGTCCTTTGGCCCTCGGTTTACTCCGGCAGTACTACACGAAACGTCAGTAAGCCATTCACTCTGTGCGATCACACTCGCTAAGGCCGAGAGCAAAGTCGGGACCCCACTCACCTTGCACATCGCGGCAGCGTTGTTTGCGCACGTACGACTACAGTACTTGGACCGTTGGTGCGTCGCTTTAACACGACAAAACTAGCGAGGGGCACAGAGTAGCAGAGTAAGAGGGACAGGTGAGCGCGCAAGGTCTCCGTATGGCGAGATGCACAGATGACCCACTTCACACACCCCATGGGTCCCACCGCGACTGCCTGGCACTTGCGTACGCGGTGCTTGACGTTTGTTCCGGCCCGTGCGTCCCTGAACCCGACGATTCGGAGTCGGAACCGGCGTCGATGTTTGAGAACCCCCGCTAGAATCGTTCCCTACCAGAGCAACATACTACCCTTTGAACATCATATGCCAAAACAAGTTGCAAGAAATGAGTAATGAAACCTACGTAGCTCGTTGCGCAAGCGCATGAGCGCCCTGCCCAGTTCGTTTTTCCCAGTCCCATCCGCACCGATTCCCCAGAACCAGTCCCGTGGCGAATCCTTTTTTTTTAAAAAAAGGGGAAAGGTCACCATCCTTGAGGCTGCGCGTATTAAACGCGGAGGGTTGGGAAGATGGACTTACCTCGACGAGTTCTGCATCGCCTGTATCGAGGAGCGTCTGTTTCAGATCTCGATGTTGTGTAAACTTGAGTTTTAACACCGTTTCCATCTAGAAAAATCGACACCGAGGGGACAACTTATGTCAGACGTGTTGCATAACTTGCATTGGAGGGTCGAGCAGGAGAGAGGATGGGAAGGACACACCTTGGTGACATGGACTTGCGACCAGTCCGATCGCACAGCCGTCTTGTGTCGATGCGCCTCGTCAAAAGCAATCATCGGTTTCGGGCCACACGTTCGTATACGCTCCGCGATCTGTGGATGTCCGTCGAGGAACTGTCCAAACCCCACCGCGTCAGCACCAAGTTGGGCATCTCCATCCCCACAAATGACATTTCACGTAGCACAAGAAAAGAAAATAAGAAAAAAATTCACCTTGAACGCCTGAAAGAGATGCTCGCTCGTCGGATACCGTTTCCCCTCATACACCACTTCGTGTGGTGAGAAATTCGTAAACTCGTAGTAAGGCTTGTATTTGTCGTAGAACAAAATCTTGGGGCGTGCGTGCGCGTGCGCCCATCCTCCGGATGGAGAGATGACGATGTGGGTATCGCCAGCGTCCCAGCATCGTGTGCAAACTGAAAAGAGGGAGTGAACGACACCCATGTGCGACGGGTGGGCGAAAGTGGGGGTTTAGGTTTTGAGGAGAGCTTGGAGAACGGGAAGAGAAAGAGCGGAGATGTGTGCGGGCATAACTGGGCGCGTTTCCTTTCTTTTTGGTTAATGACGCGAAATGAGGTCAAGGTGTGGCCGAGGCGAGGTTGACTGTTACATAATGCTCCAACACCCTGGAGCCTCTACCTTCGCAGTACTGGGCCGCCGGTTAGCCAGGCTCAAAGTCTGGTTTATTCACTACAAGCATTTTCCTCTGGTTTGGCCTGGTCACACGTTGTGGAGGTGCTTTGGGGGCTCAAGCGCTCATTTCTCAATAAGATCGCCCTGTTCGGATCGACTGCGCTGTCCAATTGAATTCCAGGTGACTTGTCAGGGGAAAAGGGTCAACACAGTGCTCCCCAGGAGTGCACCGTGAAGCTTCCTCCATCAAAAAAACAAAACAAAACAACACCGTGTGTCTTATCAGGATACACCAAGTTATGGAAGTGCCAGAGGTACTTGGACGCGTAAGGAAGGTGGATCCATTCGTGTACGAGTTCCGGAGCCCCTTCTGCCGATATCGACTTTTCTAGGACTGGCAGTCTGGCACTCGTCCGGGTCCGCCGAAACGCGTAAGAAAAGCAATCGCGAGGTTGACGAGCCCCATGGGGATGGTCGGGATGGCCATCCAGCCGACATTGGACAACCGTGTCCAACGCGAAAATCGATCAATCGAGGTCCTCCGTGTTATTGGATCAATGAAAGCGTTTAGCATTTAGGACGCCAAGACTGACGACCTTCTAGAGAGACCATTCACGATGACTTTCTTGAGTGAGTTCCGAGATTGATTCATCGATGTCAGCCGCATGTCCAAGTCACTCGGATCACTTCGTCAGCAGGGATGGCAGCGTGTTTAGCGTCGCAGGGTTTTGTGGATGGTAATCTGGAGTATGAAGCAGAAGCATCGCTTTTTCAAGTTCTGGAATCGGCGTGGGGGAATTGGCAGGGTGAGTTGTGCATCTGGCTGGCCTCACTAGAAGTGCATGTCTAGGGTATCGCATCTGGTAGCTGGTGCTCGAAGCTGTCTTCAGAGGAGGCGCCTCGAACCTGAGCAGTTAATTTTCCGAGCTCTTCTGCACAGGACTCATCACCCAACTTCAGAGACAAGAAATGGTAGCACGAGCGAATGGAACAACAGGCCGATCTGAGTGGCCAACAGGATGTATCAAAGGCGTCCGGGTATAGTGTAATTGGGACATCAAAGCCCAGCGAAGTAATACCCAGTCGGCTGGAAATAAGAACAAGTCGTGCTGTAGCCGGGCTGAACGATACTATAGCCCGACACTGGTTGGTAGGTGGACACGCTCGGACAGCTCATTCGAAGTATTGGATGGAATGTTTCAGATCGTGGTTTGTGGTCCTTGTGGTAGCGCAAAAGACACTTCCAAATCTGATTGAGAGGAAAACTTCGCCAAACACGTGTTCCAAAGTATATGGTTTGACCCACAGTAAGATTTTCCTGATTCAAAACAGGTGTTAGAGCGTCTGATGTGCGTTACGCCACTCAACCGTTGTGCGGATTAAGGACCAAGGCGATGCAGGCAGTCCTTCCTGCGGGGAAGACGCGATCGCTCTGTCGTGTTATAAACACATAGCTGGAAATATATTGAAAGAAAAACCTTCGAAGAGCTCTTTTGCTTCGCTCAAGAAAATCCCAATACCAACCACAAATGTCCCTCCATTTTCCAACGCTGGCGAGAGGTACACTCTAAAATGGACATCGGAAGACAGTTTTAATGGGCCAATCATTGTTATCACCACAGTTGAGAATAAGGGATTACCTTACAGAAATATTTCATCGTCCCACTCCATGCTATGATCCTGCACCTGTATTGGTTTGTTTCTGGTTCTTTGTCAGGTTCCCTCGGCCTCCATCGTAGCGTCGAATCCAACAAGAATTCGCCCGGGACCAACGCCAATGCCATTGGTCCGAATGTCTGCATTGAATGTCATCTCGCTGTGATCCAACTCGTACGTGTAACGACGAATTGCTGCGACCTGGAGTCCGAATCTGAGGGGGCAGATAACCTAATCCCATTCGGCTGCGGTGATTCTCGAGGTTGCTTATCGGGATGATTAATAGGCATCACCATCGTGGCGGTGGATCTGTCAACCGCACAGTCCTTCAAACGGAGCAGCAGGAACACGGAAAGGGCTGTTCTAGCGTATCGGAAAAAAAATTGTGTACTGACGAGCCGGCCTGAAGAGGATGAGAACCCATCTTTTATCCTGAAGAGGGCCGTTGGTGCTGCAGAGTACCCCCAATGAATACTTGAGTCCTCACCGTGGGCACTAAATTTACCGATTTGACTTATAAATTTTACTAGTCTGAGTCTGTGCCACAGACCGGCCGGGCTTTGGCTCGAATTTCTGCTGGGCGATTTATGAAGAGGCATCTGGAAGTTTTCCGTTCTCCAAACAGCTGCTTTCCGGAAGTTTTCAATGCATCCTGACCCGGGGTCAGAAGAGGGGAAATGACAAAAGCGTGTGACCTGTGATCAACAACTTCTGGGTTTGCGTGCCAAATGCAACGATGTCACCTTCCAAAATTTTACCATTCAAACCGGTATCGCCATTATGCCAGTGCTAGTCTATATAAACCCTATCTCGGCACCCGCATTGTTATCTGGGGTCTGAACTCCTTCAGTAGGGGTTACCTGTCGAATGGTGCATCGTCGTATTGCATCCCATTGGATGTACTGTGGACCAGGCAAGCACTGTGTAGTCACTTGTGTTGCTAGATTTGTTTCTGTCTCCTGATGATGTCTGACATGTGAACAGTATAGGACATTTTTCGCACATTGTTTCTTGCTTTGATTGTCTTTTGGTGAGGGTGTTCAGAGCACACATTACAGATGCCTTGCCCATGGTGGTGTGTGATTCCCTGAAATACATTGTGTGTTCCAGGCTCGGTCGGCCGAGTCTCTTTGCAGGTGTGTCACACACACGACGCGTTTTGCAGAATTTAAGTTGGGTGAAAATGTCGTCCGAAACGTGAAGACTGCGTTTAGAATATAAGTTTGCATTTGGGTAACGGGAAGACTTGGAATTTTCCCGATCGAAAATATGCGGGCTGATTCTTGGAATATGAGCGAACATACTGCCTCCAAATTTTGTAATAAGAATAATGTGTGTCTAAACTCCAAATAGATCATGGATGTTTAAATTGGTTTTAAATGTGAAACTCAACTTCAAATGGGATCATCAAGTATACCGATAAGCCAAAACTTCAAGTTTGTCTCATTTTCTGACCTAAACTTGAAGTTTAATACTGTTTAGCTATGATTAATTTGAAGTTTCGTTGTTCCGACAATACTTTGTACCTCATTTTAAGTTTGGGCGAAATCCGAACTTCGATAATATATTTGAAGTTTAGGCACCCACTATTCCTACTACAAAATTTGGAGGCAATATGATCACTCATATTCCAATAATTGGCCTGCATATTTTCGATTGGGAAAGTTTCAAGTCCTTCCGTTACCCAAATGCCAACTTATATTCTAAGCGCAGTCTTCACGTTTCGGACGACATTTTCACCCAACTTAAGTTCTGCAAAACGTGCCGTGACATGAAGTGTGGCAGTGGGTTCATCTATTACAGACAGCAGACTCCAGATTAGAGTGGCCACAGCACAACACCTTTTATCCCTGCATTTTTGGTGAGTGGTCCAACTCATCCTGGTATTCGTCTCTCCATGATTCATACCGCGTCAGGTGCCGGATTTTACAGCTTTTACCAGGTATGTCGCAAGTTCTCATTTTGCATGGGGAATTGGAACCCACAACATTTTACCATTCCAGAACTTTAGCCAAACTTGCGTCTCCCCATTGAACTGCCAACAACAAATCTTCAACATCGACTCTGCATCCGCCCCGACTGTGGCTATATATGGCCTGTCCACTGTTCTTCCAACCTGGCATGTGGTACAGGGACGTTCATATTAAGGTTGATCTGAACTCGTCAAAGATATCATTTTTTCCATTCTCTACGGAAACTATGCGCATCCCTTTGATTCAATGTTGGTTAACTTGGCGACCAAGTAAATATTCTTGATCACTTGAAGCCAAGCCCCGCCGCAGAGTTTGAAACTCTCGTTTCAGCCTTCGAAGTGACTTGTGATGCAGTATGCTTCTGGTTCGCAATAGCGTCTTTGCATCTGATTGCAACCACTAGCGTATGAGAAATGTGATACAGTGATCGGGGTTGCATCCTATGATGTACCTGATTCTCTGGATATGGTGAATGTAATAGACGGGGATTGTCATGGGGAGTATGAACGAGGCGCAGGCCACCAATATCCGGTGGAGCCTATCATAATGCCGATATAGAGGATCTGTTACACAAGGTATCTAATGACTCCGAGAGGCTAAGACACTGACTGAGGCAAACTTAAATGTCCGACTCGTCTTGCATATGCTCGGGAGTCGGCGCTCGCGGTTCAAGGTGTTGTTTGTACAAGTTAGGATTGAAGGGTGTTGCCAAGCAGGGTCAAACAAGCAGTTGACCGGCTGATTCGAGATGAGTCCTCTGATTAATATTGATATCTGTTTATATAACGCGACCTGCGGTTTCCGAGGTAATGGCCGCGTTTGCTTGAGCCACTGAGGTCCAACTGGACTCTCAAACATCTCAAGCAACGCGTAACTCCTTTGTTCGTCTTTAATACGACACAGGTATCATTGCAGCGACAATGGAAACAACTGAAGAATTGCAACAACTTGAAATAACTGCTCTCAAGTCTATCTATGATCAAGATTTCTTTGAACCCCCTCCACCCAAGGCATGGAAAGTACGTTAATTTTATGCGTCGACCAGGCACGTTTTGATTGTTCCTACAAAGGCTGCAGCTAGGCTGCCCGAATTCATCATCAAAGTCGTTCATCCGGACCCCTTGCATGCGCCCAAGGTTTACTTTCACCTTCATACCAAGTAGTCTTTGCCTTTACCTATTTCCCAGCATCGTTGCTGACCAGGAAGTAGATTCCCAAAAACATACCCCACACTCGCCACTCCCATTTTCACGGTCCAGAGACCTATTCGCGGTCTAAATCATGATGTCGAAGCCGAGTTGTCCAAGATTATTCGTGCGGAAGCTCAGAGGTTGCGAGGGTCGGAGATGGTCTTTCAGGTCCGTTGTTCCAATATGTGCCAGTTAGTTTTGGGATGAACACACAGAGTCTATGTTTAGGTCATCACGATGGCTCAAGAATGGATAGCTGACCGCGTTCAGCCACCGAGTGAAGCCTCTGGTTCACTCGCCATGGAGATGACGAAACGCGCAACTCAAGCAGAGCGCGTATGTTATTTTCAACTTTGCTGATCGCGATAATTCTGACAATGCTGCATTAGGAACGACGGGAAAGAGAGGAAGCAGAAGAAGAACGTCAGTTGGAGCTCGCTGCTCGGGTCGCTGAGCAACTTCAGGAACAACTTCAAGCCGATGCACAAAAACATCTCATTGCAAAAGAAATGCAATATAAAGCAGCTCGGCGAAGAGCCCAGTCCGACGCCACCGAGGTACCATCGATCGGTGACACATTGACGGAATCATTCCCGAATGAGGTAGAGTTCAAGGGTATACGCTTCAGTGCCGTGAAGATGTTCCATCCTCGCAAAGGCTTGTCCATTCTTTTGGTCTATGCTCGTGCTCAAACAATGATATAGAGTGTCTGGGTGTGACATATATCGCCGATCCTTTGTGTGATGATGCCCATGCCACGCTTCCTCTGGAAGTCCATACCATTGAGTTCTATTCCGAATACTATGGCGGTTCCCAAGGTAACTGTCTCGACCCTTCTCCCTGTGTTCTCGACCAATATGTCCGTGTCCAGGCAGGAAGAAGCTCGCACAGCTTGAGGCCGAGATCCAGCGTCTTATGAATGTGCACCACCCAAACTTGTTAAGCGTCCTCGCCGTCAAACTTTCGTTTCCTCACTTTGGTCCCGCCCGATTGGCGATCTTATCTGAACAACGACCTGCCCTTACATTGCAGGATGTTTTAGAGGATTGTGACAGCCTTCGAGAAGACAGAGCTTCTGTAAGATGTGCCGTACTTCCGCTGTGGCTAATAGTCTCACCAATGTTTAACGCATAGGAATATCTTGCTCAGATACTATCCGCATTAAATGCTGTGCACTCTAGTGATCTGGTCCATCGAGGCATGTCTTTTGTCTTCATTTCCGAATCACTTCATCACCCTCTGATGCGTCTCTTCAACAGGCCTTGACACCACGTGTATCTTCCTTGCAACCCGCGAGAACAAAAGTCATTCTAAGCTCGTCAAAGTGGGGAAAGTGGGTTTTCATGCCCGATTGAAAGATCTACACAGATCGAACCCTTTTTCTTCGGGCTTAGCGCTCACCAATGACGAACATTCCACCCCGGACGCTTGGTACTTGGTCAAATATTTGTTGCGTGTCCATTTATATATTCCATCACAGGTTATCAAAGGAGGTCCTTGACTCCCCGTTGTCATACACGAAGGGGCGCGACATTCACAGCATCGGAGTAGTATTCTTACAGATGCTTCATGGGCAAGGCGTGATGCAAAAGTTTAGTGGCCCGCGTGAAGCCCTTCAAGCTGGTATGTGTTTCATCTAGTCAATTCAACTCGAGGAATGAACCATTTGTAGCTTCTATATCACCAACTTTGCAGGTTACCGGTTTGAACATGCTCTCTTCCAACAAAAAGTCCCAAGTCTCCTGCTTGAGCCTTCTTGCGGATCTCGCATCAATGTCTCTTCCTTCCCCAACGCGCACAAGCACGCCATCGATTCCAGTTCTGGGAACGGGGCCACCTGCGGGGAATGGGAGTCACTATGGGACTTCACCCAATAAAGACTATTTCCGTGTCCCTCCCAGTACCAGACAAGCAAGTAGATGGAAAGAAGATTGGGAAGAACTGGAGTTATTGGTAGGCAAACGATCTTTCAAGTAGTGGGTACGTTGAGTCCACCCTGATGATTTCTAGGGGAGAGGTGCGTTCGGCTCAGTCGTGAAAGCACGCAATAAGATTGACTCTCGTATATATGCCGGTTCGTTACTGCGTCTCAAAGCTACATCTCGTCACAACCTCATTGACGCTCACAGTGAAGAAGATCCGCCTTCGCACCGATCAAAGTGACACAAAAATCTTCCGTGAGGTGAACGCATTAAGCAGGCTTTCTCACCGCTTCATTGTGCGGTATTATACAACATGGGTTGAGACTGCCGAGATTCTTGCCTCAGCCCCGTCCTCTGGCTCCGAAACTGCCTCTGATTCGGGTACGGAAGGAAACATGACTTCCGTCCCTCACTCCGATGAACGGCGTGAGAAATCGGACCCATTCAGCATCGACTTGAACGACTTAGACGACTATGGAGGTTCTGGGAGCAGGTCATCATTCCCGAGCATTCACTTCACCAGGTCTGACGTAAACGACGAGAAAGATGAGGACGATGATGACAGCGACGATGGGTTTGCACACCTCTTCATATCAGAGTATCCAGAGGACGTAGATGCGAAACCGCCACCTGTCTTACCGAGGACATTGTACATCCAAATGGTGCGTACCATGATTTCTGGATGTTGACCTTCCTGAGTCATGCCATATTTGTATCCAGGAATTCGTAGAGCGCCAGACTTTGAAAGAAGTGAGTCCAATATAGTCTTTGTACTATCATGTTGGCTGACTATTTTTGCCAGAGGGTGGCCGAAGGTTTATTGGAAGAGGAGGCCTGGCGTCTATTCAATCAGATCTTAGAAGCATTGGTGCACATGGGCAGCATGGGAATAGTGGGTTATTTCATTCCAAGTATAACACTCGCTATTGATCCCCTCCACCCACTCAGCTGCACAGGGACATCAAGTTGACAAATATCTTTATCGGTAGGTTCCTGTTTTAATTGTCCGGATCCGTTAATCGTTCGAACGGCATGTAGATGGGAAGGGTGACTGCAAAGGTGATTGATCGCTTCAATGGATACATCAATATTGACTAATGCGCTCTCCTTGAAAGTCGGAGACTTTGGTCTAGCTACATCAAGTCTTGCAGCTGTCGATCCTTCGGACTTATCCCCACAAGTAACGCACTCGGACTCGGACCTCACTCTAGGCAAGTGTAACATTGTCGGTGACCCCAGCCTCCGCGAGCTAACCCCATCCAGAGGTAGGAACGAAATTATACATCGCTCCCGAAGTCTTGTCACGGAAGAAGGGTCCCAGGAATCATAACAAGGCAGACATATATAGTCTGGGGGTGAGTTTTCATTCCAGCATTTCAGGGACTCCTGTTCAAGTCCACCAGATAGTGTTTTTCGAAATGAATTACCCATTCTCCACGGGAGCAGAGCGCATCGCCGTCGTTGAGGATCTACGGAAACCTGAAGTATACTTTCCTCGTGATTGGGAAACGCATCGCACAAGACAGAAAGAAAGTGAGTAGCCTTCGAGGGGCAGTGCTATTCGTCTCACATTGTTTAGTTATCTCGTGGCTCCTTCGCCACGATCCTGCAAAACGGCCGAGCGCTCTTGAACTTTCGCAAAGCTCGCTGCTACCGCCCAGGGTAGAAGATGAATACTTCAAGGAAGCCTTAAGAATGATATGTGAGTACTGTCACTGACTTTATCCTCATTCCTCTAAATCTCTTCTTTCTCTACAGCCGCGCCGGATTCGACACACTATCAGACTCTGCTTTCAGTACTATTCAAACGACCAGCTAGCCAAATTAGCCAAACAAGGGATCTTCTTTATGATATTGAAGCTGATATTCCCGAACATGCAAACTTGAACACTATCGTCGAAGACACAATAAAAGCCATATTTCGTCTTCATGGAGCCGTTGATATCGAGCCGCCTCTAATGGTCCCTTCAACGGATCCAGAAGAGAACGAGCCGCGGGCTACGTTCATCGACAGACACGGCGATGTCGTTTTCCTACCTAATCAAGCCTTGATACCGTTCGCGAGGCTAGCTGCGAGGAATGGCGCGAAACGGATCAAACGTTTTCATATCATGAACACCTATCGTCCTAAGTAGCTCGCTTCCATGCATCCGGAGAGCCTCCCCATGTTGACTCATCGATCCTATAGCCCCGTTCCCGGGCATCCCATAATAGTGAAAGCTGCCGTTCTGGATATCATCACCCCGGATATGAAAAGCGGCATGACTGCAGCGGGAGCAGAGATAATGCTGCTTCTCAGCGATTGTCTTCGTAGCTTTCCGAACCTTGCCCTTAGTTACGAGATACATGTCTCTCATTCCAGAAGTGAGTAGTTTTTCTGATTGCTATTCGTCGCTTTAACTTCGTTTCAGTTGTCGAATTAGCCCTCAGCCGAGTCCCAGACGACCTGCGACCATCAGTTATGGACATCATGAATCAATCCAAATCTTCCTCATCCCAGAAGCGAGCGGCTTTATTGAAGAAAGGACTCTTACGGAGCACTGCAGATGAGCTAGAAATCTTCGCAGAAATTCACGAAGATATCGACGGACTGCTGATAAAACTCGAGAAAGTTTCACCCTCCTTGCTCACCGTCCTGAGACCCGCCGTAGAGGAAATCAAACAGAGTATTCAATATGCCACATCTGCAGGCTTCAATGGTCCGATTTACCTCCGTCCTCTGATGTGGGCCACACACCATGTACATTTCAATGATGGACTTCGCATGGAAGTGGTACGGCGCACGAGACGTCAGGACGTCCTTGCAGCCGCCGGTCGGTCGGTACTTTCATCCATTGAGTCGCCTCCGGATGACTTACAAAATTACACAGATACGACAAATTGATTGCCCAGTACTCTACTGCGAAAACGAAGAGAGACCCGATCTGTGCATTCGCTGTTCAGATAGCTTTTGACAAGATCACCGTTGCTCTCGCGGCATTCCAAAGCACCGCGGTGAAGGCTCTCGTGAAGGAACAACGATCGTTCGGCTTCTGGAGTCCTCGCAGATGTGACGTGTATATCATGTCGTATCAGCCAGGGTACCTTCAAGATAGGCTCGAGGTTGCGGCGCTGCTCTGGCAGAACAACATCAGTGCTGATATCATGTACGATGCGACGCTGGCCGAAGCTGAGAACGAAAGCCATGTTGATCTGTGCGCTCGCGAAGGAATTCTGTAAGCTGTCGGTTTGCTTGCGATGTGTCGATGACTCGAAGGGATCTACCAGATTTGCATTGTACCCGCGGCCGCGCACGCTTCGACGCGAACAGGCGGCGTTCAAGGTCAAGAGCATTCTTAGAGGGACAGAGTACGAAGGTGAGACCTCAGATTACCCAATCTTGGGTCTGTATTGAGATAGACATCTAGTATCTCGCCAGGATCTCGTCAGTTGGTTGCATCAGCAAATTGCAGAACAGAAACGTATCGATTCGTCCACATCGGGAACTGTTGGCTATCCAAGCGCCATCCCAACCACTTTTGGCGGTAAGGATACGTCAGGTGGTGGCGAGGTTCAGCCACTGCTTCCTCTCGACACGAAGAAGCAGCGAAAGCAGGTGAAACAGATCTTGCTTGATAGAGGTATGCACGTGAATCTTGCACGCATGGGATGCATTCCTGGACACCTGATTATCTCCAATGATAGCTTATGAACGCAGTGCTCATCTCAAGGCTGCGATAACCAATGGCATACCAACGCTCGCCATCGACGTGCCCAGCACGGTATTCGATACCCTTGTCAGAAGTTCGAATTGGATTCACGACGAAGATATATGGAAGACGATCGTTGCATCCATGCCGGCGCTTCAAACGGCGTACGCGCTTCAACTGCGCGAAGCGGTAGCCAAGAGGAAGGCTGAAGGACATCCATTTATCATACTGTATGCTACGCGGGAGGAACGGATCCAAGTACTTAGTCTATCGCATGGGTTATCCTAGGCTTATTACCGTATCCTGCTGCATTTCTAACTGGTGCCCATCATCGGATTATGGAAGATCTGTATGTAGTGATGATCGCTGTACTTTACGTGACATCTGACTATGCAATGACCTAAGTTGAATGAATACTTTGATGACACGCGGTGGGAGTGGAACGAAGTCAAGCATTCGAAACTAGGAGTGGTGCTAACGACTAGATCGTGCAAGAACTTGAGTCTTAGTAAGCGCGGCACTACGTGACTTCTGTCGTTAGGCACATACCCTCTTTCACGGAGTCGATCGATCATATAATATACGCCACTGATCGTGGCGCTTCACACCACCGCGGCGTTTTCGCGTTTGAACACTGATCCTCGCACTGTCCTCGTTTATAGGGGCAGCCTAAAGGTAAGCGCTAGCAGTGGACACGGCCTCGAGCGTGCTGTCGAAAAGTTGTTCGTCCCTGGTGGTTCTTCGTTTGCGATTCAACGATATCGAAGAGCACCTCAGTGAATACCGAGGCTTTTTCCTTCGAATCCATTCGACTACAATTATTGGTGTACTATCCACTTTTGAAGTTACGTGGCATGTGGGGCAAACCTGAAGCCGACATTACGGTGGTGGGCACACACTGCAATGCTGGGGCGTACAGAATGGAAGACGTGCAGTTACCACAACCCCATATGAAATTGATTCTGCATAGGGTGATGAGGTAGTGATCGGGGTTTTCAAGTTGCACCTCGATTGGCACTCACTGGAACGAGGGTTCTGAATGTCTAGACTTCGAGAAGTCCACAACAGAACAGGCATGGGGGCAACACGTTGCAGTGGAGATAGTGGGGCTATACCTGGACTCCTGTCATGCTCTCCAGTATAAAAAGGATGATGGGTTCGGAGGGGATAGGGTTGCCGTCCTCCAACTGTGCAAAGCACAATCATGGGCAACTTCTTCGAAGACATTGCTCATTCTGTGCTGGAGTCTACGCTTACCGCCGAAGAGCAAACTGCTCTCAAGGTACGCAGCAATATTGTGCCTGCTCTCACTCACCCATTCACCTGTGTGCACGCAGGCTAAGTTTCACAAACTAAAGCGAGAAGTGATTGAGGACGTCCGTCATGTTTTTCCTCATGGACAGATACTGGTGAGCCTGACTATTATCGCGATGGATTCGCCTTGGTTGAACAAAGGGTTGGTCAGCCTGCAAGTAGCGGCCGAGGTATCAGGATCAAGTTACCGCCCGGGCCTGTGGGGGAAAGCTCCGTGGATACCACTGATGCAAGTGCACCATGCCGATTCGCCTCGGCTTCGCTTATCTCTCGTGTAGGAACCTGGACTACCCGCATTGCCAGAGATCATGGATATTTATGGCACCTATTGCAACAACGAACTTCCCACCTACCTTGTACATGTCCCAGAGAAGAGGCTCGTGTCTCGTCAAGAAGTGAAGAGAATGTTCCGCCGCGAAATGATGGCAGTCACAGAAGCCGACGTTGCCAAAGTTATCGAGGAGGCAGCAGGTCGCTCGGTGCCTACGAGAGAGGAAGCGGTTAGGGCCCTCGTGAAAGGAAAGCTCAAGTACGCCACGTTCTCCCACCGGTGGATCGAACGAGGCGAACCGACCTTTCGCGATATCATGATGGCGTTCCAACCTGCGGGATATAGCAAGCTCGTGAACTTTTGCGGAAAAGCTGCAGAATATGGCTGCAGTCTTGCCTGGTCGGACACATGCTGTATCAACAAAGATAGCAGCACCGAGCTTGAAGAAGCAATTCGATCCATGTTCAAGTGGTATCGTGATGCCCATGTGTGCATCGCATACTTAGCCGAGGCGACGTCACTCGATGACCTTTGGAAGGACGTTTGGTTCACTCGTGGGTGGACCTTGCAGGAGCTGCTGGCTCCGCGGGCGATGAAGTTCTATGGTAAAGATTGGATACCTCTCAGTAACAGCATCAACGATAAGCAGGATCCTCGGATGCTAGGCGCACTTTCGCGAGCAACGGGTATCAGTCATCACGACCTACGCTTTTTCCGTCCTGGAACGCGAAGCGTTCACGAAAAGATGATGTGGGCAGCGAACCGGACGACAACTCGGGTGGAAGATATCGCATACTGTCTCATTGGAGTCTTTGACGTGAGCCTGACGATCGCGTACGGGGAGGGGCAACGCGCATTCTATAGGCTGATGGAGGCAATCATCGATAGGTGTGAGGAGTGGGAGATGATGGCATGGGCAGGACGTCCATCTGCTGATAGTCCCGCCCTCCCGGAGTCACCTCGATGTTACAGGACACTCGGCCGGGCTCGCGCTGCTGCGGCAAGCTGCGGAAGTGGGGACAGCGGACTTACCCAACGAGCATGGCGCGGTGACAGGCACTTTATCATGACCAAGCGGGGTTTGCAACTCAAACTGCTCATGGTAGACCTCCCATCCTCTTCTGTGAAGCTGTTCGAGGGGGCGGGAGGAGAAAGCGTGGAATGCACACGGTACGGGAAATGCACCGTCGGTGTTGTAGACTATTGGTGTTTCGACGCCAGTGGACAGGGTGTGTTGAGACCTGGGCAAGACCACTTGTGCTTGCTACTGCACTCGGATCCTTTTGACCCGTACGCGGAATGGGAGAAAGTGCAGACGACAGAGTTGCTCTTTGTCCGAACGGATGCCGAGGTGAAGCAAGAGCCGAGTATGTTGTGGTTGTAGCAACGATACTTGATATGCGGGGTTCATCGAACGCTCATCTTCCAATTCCCTGTGTCATGTACAATGGCCTGTTTCGCTGTCTGCGTTAGAGTATTTTAAATCATAATAACTATTCTCTTCAGAATCACCCACTCCTCGAATCCACTGAAAACAGACTGGACCCCAGCCTTGTCGTCGAGGTTTGGAGCTGGTGTTTACTCACCTGTTCATCCGGTTCCACTGGGGTATGTTCCACGCGCGCAGAAAACTGATCTGCGTATGATCGCGGGATACAAGAATTCGGGACGAGAACATTCCCTGGACGGAGCCGCATGCGGATCCCATACCCGGTATATTCCATATCCGAATCAGTGCAGACAAGTGAGGAGGTTCGGGGCTCGGAGAATGTCTCCAACCGGCGTTGGAGACCTGGTAAATAATCGGATCCGAGAACTTTGAAATTATTCGGCCGTAGCGTTTCGCCGTACTTCGGACAACAAGGTTTAAATTTCCAGCGCAGCGCGCAGAATCGCAGATTCCAGAACGCCGACTGAGGGCATGACCCTGATCTTTCATTTACAAGAAGCCAGTCCCATGGTCGATCGCTTCCCAGTTTACTCAACGGATTCGGTTGAAGAGGAAAGCGATAATTTACTGACAGCATCACACATCTCAGTCTGTAGTTGGAACCAAAAGAAATGCTGTAGCTTAGTAGTGGCATCTTGTTTTCACTTCTCACTCACCGTGAGGTGATCACAACACAACCAGATCCTCTAACTGCGATCAACCACTAGGGTAGTTGTTCGCCCTCTCTGTCTGGCACGGGGTGCTGGGCAGCGGAAAGGAACCAACACATGTTGAGCACAGCCGACTTGCACAGCCTTTACGTAATATGTATTCATACAACAAATCGACAACCCGGAGTGCTGTTTAGCTTCTCACCGAGTCTTCTATTTATCCCAACAAGTCAAGGACCGACAAGCCAGCCAATCATTCCTCAGATACGGTCACCGCACTGCGAACGTGCTTTCTATAAACTCTGATGAAACGTGCCCTCAAATGATCCCTGAGTTCAAGGCACAGCAGGCGCTTGGGCCAGATCTTTAGGCTTCTGCCGATATAGGATGCATGGAGTGACGCCGCATGTTTCGCCACGATTTCGATACTTAAGGTGCAAGTGGGAGACGAGTAATGGCCGACGTACCACCCGGCAATGCCCCCACTGCTCAGTCCACCTTTCGCGAACAGCAAGTTCTCTCTCAACGCCTGGGGAGTCGCTGGCATCTTTGGTGGTGAAGAAGCTATCTCAGCCGTGGCTCTCATTCCACTTTACCAGGGCAGACGCTGGTTTGGATGGTACAACTCCCCAGGCAGTCTAAATGTCGCAAGACACTTCGGCCACCTTGCGCGATCCCATTTCTGGGAACGGCTATTCCCCCACATTACCAAATCACCAGCTACACTGTTCGGCTTCGATGGTGAAGTGGGGCCAAGGTACACGGCTGCCTTGTCTGGAACCGAGATGCAGACGGGTCATTTGGGATACTTGGCGATAGAACGATGCAAGGAGATTGCGGACAGGATTATCATTCCAGGGAGAGAAACAATACCCGCAGACGTTGCACTCATCGATGTAGGCAACGTTCAATACGACCACGATGTTCCGCGTCTATCCAAATTCAATGCCTTCCTAGCTCTCATCCCGATCGCCGTCAGCATCGTGACATGTATCATGTGCGCTTTGGTCTATGACTGGTATAGCTTCTCTGTAATCCTGGTCGGCATCCTCGCTAGCGGCCTTGCTAGCATTGCTATCGGCTCTGGAAGGCTTGTTCTCAAGTCCGTCAAAAATCCTGCCTCAGGATCACCTCCGGGAGATGGGATACTTGTTCCAGTGGTTTGGGAGGATATCGTAGTGGTGGTCAAAGGCGCCGAAAACGCTGTCAACGCCATCACGAAAGGAAAATTTGGACTGGAGCTTAGTAACGGACCCTCGAGGCACGCGATCGGCGTCTGCTCTCTCCTCCTTATCCTCGAATTCTTGGCCCAGCTCTTCCTCATTCCCCAAGGAGGCCTCTTTGGCCAGCTCATGTTCGTCATCTCGCTCTGCGTATCGTGGGCGTACAATTTCCACATCTCTTCGTTCAGAAAGGAAACACTCCAAGCCGACGTACTCTTTCAAAAGCTTGGTGGCCCACGAATTTACAAATTCCGCCTTTTGACCAGGACAACGATGGCCGTCTTCGTCGCTCTCCTTGTTTTCCATGGAGTGTCCAATCCTTCCCCCGTTGCTGTCAAAAAAGTATTGCGTGCTTTCCTCCCGAACGACACTGTTGTGTGGGAAAAGTGGAGGGAGAGGGTTGCTCGACAAGTGTGCGATAAGTCGCTATCTTGCCTCGAACTGGACGAAGAGGGCGAGGATAACGACCTCATGGGGTCTGATAAAAAGTTGCTAGGTATCCTCCTTCGTGATGCGAGCGCTGCGTATGATGGGTACCGCATGCAATATCTCAAGCGGGATTGATTTGGTCTCGGTAAAAGCGTCACTTCTCAGGACAAGCATCCGTCTTTCAGGTACTATGTGATTATGATACCTTGGCCATGGCTAATCAGTCTACGAACTTTATTCTCATATCGGATTCAATCATGATCGCCCGTGGACGGAATAGAACATGAATTTACTACTAGTAGGGATGGAGTTACTTGCTTCTATTGGACCCATTCCTCGTTGGTCTACTTACAATATATTCGCTTGCGCATGTGGATAACCCTCCCACGCTCGATCATCTGAGCGATGTGCGACGAGGACATGAGATGCTATTAAAAGCCTGTTTGTATCACAATTTTGGCGGAGCGAGCGCAAGGTTCCGGGGCAGGTAACCAAAATATATTGATTAAGGTTTGCAGGCTGGGAACGAGGTGGTGACGGGCAGAGCCGATGTACAAACTCTTCTCTTCGGCTCCTGAGAAACCTCCTGAATGACAGCAGTCGAACACAGCAGCCTAGATGAGTCATCTTCGATGAAGAGTACGATATTAAGAAAAGAGGGACAGACATACCATTTTCAAAGGCAACTTTGCACATCAATGGCATCTATCGCGCGATCAGAGACACCCCAACGGGTATCGGGGTGGAGAAGGGGCTTGGGTATGCTGCGATCATAGTAGCATCAGACATCTGGGGTTCGTCTTACGATTTCTTACGTCATGTGCAGGTTTCGCTGCCCGCGTTAGAAATACTAGCAATGTGCCGCTCTGTGACGTACTAAGGCACGAGGGCAGTCACAGAGCATAGTCTTCGGACTAGCGTGGGTAAGCGACACTTCCTTTCCCTTTCCTCATGCTGCCTCCCCACCACTCGCGCGGCGTCCACTCCATCGTCACTCCTCCATCGTCGCATCAAGGCGAACCCCCTCACTCCTTTCGTCCAACTCGAATCTCACTCCTTTCTCACTCCCCTCCTCAAACCCACTCCTCACCATGG
>QFEI01001258.1:0-22100 GCA_003316145.1 Neoboletus magnificus | reverse complement strand
GAGCGTCAGAATTTTATGTGCCCCGCATGGACAGTTTACATAGGAAGACATGGACGACGAAAAGTATCCACCTCTCTCGGAGTTTGATGTTATCGGGGACATAGGTCTCTGCTTTGCGATAGAGTTCGAGCGCTACTTGAAGGTCACCCCTGTACATGTGGTCCGTCCACCGTTAGCGTGCAAGAGCGACCGAAGAGCTGAGACTTGGTGAGACACACTTTTCAGAATGGGCACGCGCAAGGGCGACATAGGCCCGTCCAGTCTTCTTTCTGGATGTGGGCGACAGCACGTCTGCAAGCTGCAGTTCCTTGTTTCCGCGTTCGCTGGGAGAGACGAAAAAAAAAAGGTAATGAGCCCCTATATATCTCCCATGTCGTCACTGATCAGTACGCACTATTTCTCCTCCAGCTCCGCCAGTCTTGCTCGGAGCTCATCGTCCAGGTCACGATGGCGCGTGAGCAATGGCGTAAGCACACCCGAAGGCAGCTTGGGCTCTGCCTGCGCTTGACGGTATTCATTATCTTGTTTCTCTTTGAGTACCAGGTTCTCCTTTTCCTGCTCAAGGCGCACTCGCTCTTCGCGTTCTCGATCCTCGCGCTCTTTCAGACGACGTGCCACTTCGGCTTCCACAGCCCTTGCGATCTATAGAATTCGAGGCCGTTTAGTGCTGGATGGCGCACAAGACGAAAAAAAACAAACCCGCTCGTCGATGTCCTTGTCTGTCAATTGAACCCCCATCTCTGGTTTCTCCACAATCGCAGACGAAGATGGCGGGCGCGATCTCGTTTTAGCCAACGGTGGTAGCAATCCGGCACCGATACCACTGACGCGTGGCACACGGGACGGGCGGGGTCTTCGAGGAGGTCCGGACGCGTGATTGTTCGTAACGACAGCCTCGGAAGCAAGAATAGGAAGAGCTTGCAGGACAGCGGGAGCAAGTTTCGGTGGAGGTGGTTGGATGGCTGCAAAGTGGAGTTTAGCCTGCGGACGATTGTCTAGGTAAACGAGTAAGTAGTGTCCCAGTAAGCTTTCTAGGGCAACGCACCGCGCTCGTTGACCACTGGGCGGTTCTCGACGTTCTTGGTGCGAACAGCAAAGCTATACGAGAACATAGAATCAACGCAGTCGCGATAAACGAACAATGGACGGCACGCACTTCAGGGTATTGAGGGTATCTTGGCGGAACTTGATACCGGGTGCGAGATTGCAAATGAGCAACCCCACAGACGAACCACCGAGAGCGTCTTGAAGAATTCGGGTGAGCTTCGAATTACGATAGGGGATGCGAGACTAGAAACGAAGCCTTAACACACAAACGGAGACGAGAACGGTGTAGCCTTACAGCTCCCTGATTCAACGCGTGTACCACCTGCCCAAGAACACTCAAGCTCTTGTTAATTGCAGCTGACTCTGCCATACGTATTGGATCATTGCCGGTGAGTTTGTTGTTTTCTGAACCCGCAAGATCGACGAGATTGATTTTCCCAGTCAATGCTAACCAGCGGATGGGAATCCGTTAGATACGGAACGCCAGATCCGGGAAACACGCACTTTTCTGGGCTGCTGAGTCTGTCATTGTTACCTCGATGGTAAGCACGGCATGTGAACGAGACGACGCTCGATTGAGATTCGTAGCACCAACTGAACGTTGGCGAGAAGCACGTCTATGGCCAAAATGTCAATATCGTTGGAGAAGGGGCGATGAAACTACGAACGAATAGATAGTATCAAATTCTTCCACCGATTCTATCGGAAACGAGGACAAGTTGGCGACAAATACTTGCCCGACATCGTTTTCACGGATAGGAAGCTTGGGTGCCTGTAACAAGCATTAAGTAAAGGCATCCCGAAATAATGAACACAATTATTAAGCATCAACGTTGGGGAGTCAAGTGTCATGCTGGAACGACCGTAGGCGAAAGGTAACGCACAGATTCACGGTTTACAAAAAGATCATAGACTTCATCCTTGTATATTTCCATATACGAGACAGCTAGCTCAACGCTACTGCGTTGCAAACCAGCCTTCTGAAGGAACATCGCCTGAAGCACAGGATCATAAACCTAAAGTGTACATGTGGAACGCAACGACCTACCTCGACCACTCGAGGGATGACACCTGGTTGGGCTTTCGTTCCCTGCATAGTGTGGGTCTTGCCAGAGGAAGTGACGCCATATGCGAAGATTGTGACGGTCTGAAAGGGCAATTGATGACGTGACGAGCAAGATATGGGGTGAGAAGGTAACCTACGACACCACTATACACAACATCGATAAGAGAACGGACGTCCTGCTCAAATATTTGTTCCTGAGTGGAAGACTGGTCATAACAAGAAGTAAACCTGAGGTCAGATCCTGGTCAGCTCGTTCTGACAGTGAAAAACCCTCAAATGGTGCTTGAACCACCTGCAAAAGCAGGATTAAGAGAGTCTGGATGACGAATTGACTCACGGGAAGTTGAAGACCTGAGAAAGGTCACGGGGATTAGGGACACTGATGTGCGAAGGGCCACCAGGCGTGTGTGTTATTTGTATGCCTTCATCATCAAGCTCGTTTTCCAGTCGGGGACGAAGGCGAGCGGCAATTTTGATCTTGTGTGAAGTCATGTGGAACTCGATGAATCGCTGGTGTCAATAAGAGGCACGATACACGCCAAGCAAGCAAGATTCGCTCCAGATTCGAAAAAGCAAGTGGGAGTGTAATGATTGTGTTGTATCGATTCGAGATTCGTCGGTGGTGAGTTGGCCAGTAGCGAGGACGGTGTCGGCGATGGGCGTTGAGAGGAGACTTGACGGGGGTTGCTAACGACGACGACGACGGCGACGAGGTGGTTGAGTTTGCCACCGACTTGGCATTCGACGCGACTGGTCACGTGGTCGTGTCGGAGGCATTTAATATCAGCGGGACTATATCAAGCTGCGTTCATTCGATACCGTGCAGCCATGGAACCACCACACGGGTGTCCTGATAGACAGATTCGAATGAATGAAGATACGCTCGCTCTTTTTCGACGACTCGAAACACCCTCGCTGATATCTCTCGATAAGGGTCCTGTTCGAGGTGTCGCCATCCATCCCAGCAGGGCCCTCCTGGTAACCCGCGGCGATTATTACAAGATCAGAGTCTGCGCCACCCAAAGGACGATTTCATTGTGTCACCATCCATGAACCGGACGGTAAGCGTGTAGGTTATATCCAATTTGCGAAAGAGTGCTCCCAGCACTCAAAACATTCAATACGTTTTCTACCGCAAAGCATGTCCTCGAAGGCTGTGGCAGAGGCGTCAGTTTTGCCGTCTTGCATCCCACTCTCCCATTGATCGTCCATTGATAATACAAAGGAAGCTACACTCATAGACTTTGACAAGTGGCCTTAGAAATCAATTTGCTGCTCGAGTGCCGTATATGCTCTGACGGTTCCATCAGCAACTGTACGTAACCTTACTTCCCCTTCATCGTTCATCACACCGCAGTCCCAGCGGTCTGCCGGCGCTGTCTCATCAGAGTTATGCTCAATGGCTGGGGGTAGGATCTGAGCAGGCGCATCGCCGGAAGGAACACGATAGAACCAGAGCCTAGTGCCCATTGCACTGACAGCGTGTAGAGTTGGAAAAGGACACTCAGCTGGCCAACATCTGTCAGCAATGTTGGGGATATGAACCAAGATTGCCTTATCCTTATACACCTCCATTTTCTGCTTAATCTGTTGATCAGGATTCAGCATCATAACGGGTGGAGGCGTATTCGAGTTCTACAGGGCATCTGAGCTGCAGAAGGAGGACCAGCCTGTACCGAAGCATTACTTCGTAGGTATTAGTATTTCGGAACTCGTCATCATGATCCACCAACTCCAGGCTTGAGTTCTCCCAAAGCAGTCACCCGGGCCACCACTGCAGGGGCTGAGTACATAAAGGCAGATTATGACGACAACACCCCTGTCAGTGGATGCCAATGGAAGAGGAACGAAAAAGGGAGAACTAGGCGCAGATCGCACGGCGAAAAAAGGAGTCCGCGAGTGAGTGGACCATCAAGCCGACGTGGCCGCATTGTTGGCTAGACTGGTAACCAGCTACAAGTTGGCCGGCGGACGGATGCTCGGTATGTCTCCATTCTACGTTTCCTTGTGATCGGACGATCCGTCACTCGATGGGTGCTGCCACTGGAACTTCTTGAGCAAGACTCTTGCTCTACACTCACTTTTTCGACGTACGCTCCACTCACGCTGGACGCTGTCCGAACGTTCGGATTGAATCCCAGCCATGTACTGCAACATTCATGTCATCGCTACTACATGGTGGCGCGCTGTACTGACGTCAGGGACGAGCGAGAGCGCGTTGTGGGGGGAGAATTGCCAACGAAAAAAAGGTGGATCACTGACGATCATGTTGAAGGTATCTATTACCTTTCAAACCGAGTGTGCGTTTGGCTGACGTTGTGGAATCTGGAATGCGCGTCAGCATCGCGTATCCGTATTGCTCGTCGGGAAAATACGACTCGGAGTTGACAATTCGGTGTCCATGCACATGCCCGGATTTTTCCCCTTGGAGCTGCATACATAGGTCAAACCAATAAGGCAATAGGTCTTTTGAACGGACCACAAAGACGTACCGACGAGAAAAGTGGAGTGCGATGCCCCGTCCACTGTTTCCTACTTGGTATGCCTGTGCAAAGAATTTGGGGCCGACGGTGAAGCCGTCGGTAGAGATGATCGCATATGGCACCTGAATGGGTGGTTTCGTTGCCCATTACTGATCCGTATGCTGTGGGATATGGGCGACTCATCGACGAGCCAGGGATATTGCAAGATGATGCGTTGACAACCCCCAAGGTGTGTGATGTGACTCGGGTTCACGTGGCAGCGAAAACAGTACTAGACCCCCATTGCTAGAGCTCCGTTCCGCTTTCTACGGACGATCTCGAGGAATCTGACTCGGAGTCAAATTATGCGTCATCTCTGTGGACGGTGCTGACGCCTTCTGCAGTGATCACCTCGGTGGTCCTTCGGAAACCTGTCCTCCGAGTGGGAGAGGCTGCCTTCCAAATCTCACAGGCCGCGCCGTCGGACATCGCGATCTCGGTGCTACCGATGCGCTCGATTTCGATCTTGTTCTCGGAATGGTATGCGCCAATCATTATCCACCACGAAACATCTGTATTTACACATTCGAAAGTGGTGCGACTTGTGCCGCTCGGTCAGATACGAGAAGAGAAGCCCGTAGAGGTGGGAGTGCATTTGGGGTGGCGACCTGGGGATCAGATCACCCTGACAGGTGCGCCTGTCTAGGATATGCCTTGTGTATTTAGCGTACGTGCTTTCTCATCCCTTTTCTATTTAGTCATGCTGACAGATATATGGCGTAGATCTCGACCTTAGTGGTGACGTTAAAAGCAGGAAATTGGACAATCGAAGCATCACACGAGCCTTGTGTGCGTCGCCCGAATCGGGCCTCGCATTCTTCGGTGGTCGAGTTCGGTGCGACCCGTGTTCTTTATTTCGTGACGGGGAACGACTCTGCGAGCGTCATGTATGTAAGTGCGCTTGTCCCTCCTAGCCTATGTATATGACACGTTTTCGTTAGTGTTTGACATCGTCCGCACCAACTCTCGATTTTGTTTTCGCACCACGAGCCAGCGTTAGGTGACGTCGACGTGTTGTTGCAGCCGACCGATTACTTAATTTACTTTCAGGCATCAGAAGCCATACAGTGTGTAACCGACGAATCCCCCTGTTGTTGATACTATCATGCCTAGCTGTCTTTCGATATTGCTTAATCTGAAAGACGGGTAAGAAGCTTGAATAGAGTAGAAGTTGTCAGTCTTGCACCTCGCGGACAACTAGACCAACTCAAACATCTCGCCGTTCCGACCAGTGACCGCAAACAACGTTACCTCGATCTCGCGGTCTCTTCTCGTGTCTGAAATGATTACTCTGCGTTCATGAGGGTCTGCATTACGAGATAACCACAGCTACATATGATAGAGCTGGGAGCACGGTTGTGTCACAAACATTGCACGCATGTGTGGATAGGGGTTATCCAAATATAGAAATGCCGATGGTCCGAACGGTCAGGGAACGTGCCAGAACTGTCACCGGCTGCGGTGCTAGGATGAATAAGATCGGCTCTCTCCCGGTCTCCTCCTGCGTGTCTGCTCACGATGTCAAGACCCGCTGGAATCCCTTTGCTCAGTGGCCTTCCCCCGTCACATTCGGGCCCTGCTCAGAGCGGTTGTAGAAAGTGTGGCAGAGAGTTCAGTTTACTCTTTAATCGACAACGCAAGTGCATGCACTGCAGTGAGCCGAATTCTCTTGGATACATCCATCCATCCGATGCATCCTATTGATCTCGTTCAATCCATCCTTCCCCAAAGGTTATGGCTATTGCTCCCCCTGCACAGACTACCAAGCACTCGTGCCCCGTCGCGGTCCTGCGCAAGGCTACGATCTAGCACATGTCTGTGCCTTTTGTATCGAGATGCTCAATGGTACGTGTTCGCTTGTCAACCGCGCCCAACGTGTATTCGACAGTGCCTTTGTACTTCCTTTGTTCCCTGCTTTCAGTCACTGCCCTTAGTCGAGCTCAGCTACGATCGCTTCCGCTCGCAAAGCTTAGGCGCTATATCAGTGCCTATAATATCCCAATTAAGAATCCAATAGACAAGAACGATCTGGTGGACGCCGCCATAGCTGCTCGGGTGGGTCACTCAATCCGCCGTTTTGTGAAATCTCATTCACCTTTTCTTCTTGATGCTCTCACAGACCCCTCGAGGCTGTCTCTCGCCTATAAACGAGGACTACTATAGGAAACATTCTGTGCCCTCACCTTCTATACCTGGATCTTCTTCCTCCTCTTCGGCTAACAGAAATTCGTCTGCTCGTGGATTCCCCAATACCAACGCGAATAGTAGCTCTCGATCTAATACACCATTCCCTCGCCCCGACCTCGATCCGGGTCGTCGGCAACGTCCCCAGGAGACCGCATACAACACACACACAAACCGTCCCGCACCAAATACACAACGATCCAGAACGGCATCTGCACCGATAAACCCAGGAGCGACACGTCCAACTGGCGGGCAACCAAACGTTTCTCGCCCAACATCGTCTGCTGGAAGACAGTCTACCCCACGTACCACTAGCACCACTCATACACCATCGCATTCGCAAACTGCACCGCCTCTGCCACCGCCTCCGATGTCGACACTCGTGACACTCCCGCGCTCGTCCGTCTCTGCATTATCGGTTGGCACATTAAAGCAAATTCTCTGGGAAGCTCGGGTGAGGGTTCCTCCTGGTGTTGTAGAGAAGGACGACTTGGTGGATCGGGTATGGGAATTGGTAGAGGAGGAGAAGAGGAAGGATAATGAGGGCATTGATGACATCGCCGCTGAGATGGATGAAGATGAAATGGAAGGCATCGAGGAGCCGGATAGGGAGGAGGAGGCGGTCGTGGAAATGGTGGACCCTGAGTGGGAAACGCATCCGGACGTAGCACACGAGCACGGACAGGGGAACCACTACCATCACGCGCTCCATGACGGCGTTGAACATGGACATCTCGAAGGTGTTTATGAGACGATGCACGAGGGGCACCATTCCGTGCCAGCGAGGGATTCCGGTCTGCCACACTCACGGTCCACTACTCCACAACTGTCCACATCCCCGTCACACTCAGCGCCGAAATCCAAGCCACGTTCCCATCCAAAGTCAACGAACGCAGAACGTTTTGGTTTATGTGTCATCTGTCAGGACGAAGAAGCGACCATTGCCGTCGTCGACTGCGGGTATGTCATCAATGTTTTGCTTCATTGAGTCCCTAGCCTGACCTGTCTTTTGGTAGGCACCTTGCTATGTGTCGTGCATGCTCTGATCTTGTTCTCGCAAGTTCCAGAGAGTGCCCTCTGTGTCGCACGCGGATTGTTACAGAGGCTCGGCTACTTAGGATATTTAAGACCTGAGGTAACTTATCGAGTGAAGAGACGTCGATTGCTCGATACTTGTACATATACCACCATTGCTGACATAACACTATTATCGTGTGGCTGTGTTACCAGAAAGCAGACGCGTCAGTGCTACATAGTCCGGTCCAAGTTAGAGTCTCGCCATGTCCACTCCCCAGACGGCAAATAAAGATAAGAAGGTCGAGGAAAAGGACAAGGACAAGAAGGACGACAAAGCGGATACATCAAAGAAAATAGAAGAAAAACCAGTTCCTCCATCGCCTACCGCGGAGATCAGGTCTAATATTGCACTCATCGAGCGCGCCGTCGCCGACCTCGAGCCGCGGTTCACCCATCGTGTATTGCGTTCGCTCACTGCCTTGCGAAAGCGGTTGAATAATAAGTTCCTCCGTGATGCAGTCGAGGAGAGTTATCCAACAGGTATGCACGCCTTCATCTCTGCATCTACGACGTCGGCGTGAATGCATGTACAGAGTCTGCGGTGAAGACATCACTCCTATCCTGGCTGCCCGCTGTATCACCTACGGACCAATCCATGGATATCGATGCTGCAGCACAGCCCAACGGTCCCGCAACTTCAACACCACCTCCCAAGCCTACATCTGACCCGGCTCCAGAAGTGGAAATTTATTTCCGCCTCCTGCTCGTCCATCATCTCCATACCTCCAAAGATAACTTTGCGAAATCCGTCGAGTTGTCCAAGGAGACAGTTGACAAGATGCAGCAGCTTAATCGCCGAAGCATGGACCCCATTGCGGCCAAGGTCTGGTTTGCCGTCGAAAGATCCTACGAACTTGGTGGGGACCTCGCAGACGCGCGACCGTGAGTCTCCTTGTTTTTGCGATCTCTCTCCTGTGTTTCTGATGGATGACTTCTTCTCCTATATTCTAGACTATTCCTCGCCGCACAACGTAGTGCGGCGTTACGCCACGATGATGACACCCAAGCATCACTGATTAACCGACTTCTCCGGAGTTATCTTCACTACAGCCTGTATGATCAGGCGGACAAACTTGTTTCGAAAACAATATTCCCGACTTCGGCTAGCAACCCTCAGTTTGCTCGCTATCACTATTTTTTGGGGCGCATTAAGGTTGTACAACTGAATTATACTGCGGCCCACACAAATCTTCAGCAAGCGATTAGGCGAGCCCCACCTGCAAAGGTCGCGCCGGGTTTCTACCAAGCAGTGCACAAGCTTTTCGTGGTGGTAGAGTTACTTATGGGGGATATTCCTGATCGCAGTACATTTAGGCATCCTGTGCTCCAGAAAGCTCTCCAGGCTTATTTTGACATTGTGAAAGGTTTATCACATGACTTTTTCTGACGACAGCATAGCTCAGCACTCACGTTCACTCGTAGCCGTTCGGACTGGGTCTCTCTCCGAGTTTCAAGCGACACTTACCAAACATGCTTCGCAATTCGAGGCCGACAAGACGTACACGTTGATTGTTCGGCTTCGGCAGAATGTGATCAAGACCGGTATCCGGCGACTTTCGCTATCTTATTCGCGTATTTCATTGCGTGATATTTGCCTCAAACTCCACTTGGATTCCGAAGAGGACGCAGAATACATTGTCGGTAAAGCTATCCGAGATGGCGTCATCGAGGGTCGGATCGTCCATGAGAAAGGTTGGATGGAATGCGAAGGAAGGAAGAATGGGTATGGTCCAGAAGTCAGTGAGGTTTTTGGCCGACGTATCGGATATTGTCTGGAATTGCATAACCAGAGTGTGAAGGTGAGCAGCAGTGCTAATGCCATGTTCTTTATTTACTCTGCTCGGGGAGTATCGTCCCCCGATCATCATGTAACGTGCGGCTCAACTTTTCTTTCTTGCAGGCTATGCGTTACCCCTTGAATGCGCATCGGAAGGAACTTGCGGCTGCGGAAGGGGCTCGGGAGCGTGAAAAGGAGCTCGCCAAGGAAATCCAGGAGGGTGATCTGGACGACGAGGGTCTGGGCGACTTCTAGAAATGAATTAATGTAGTTGCAGTTCTGTGCTCTGTTCATCGATTTCCGCTGTGTCTGTAATCGAATACCGCAATTGCACGCACACTGCCCGAGACGGCCGAGTTTTGGAGGTCGAGGTACTCTTTCCTTATATGGAAATCATACGGTGGCACTGGCACGATTCCGAAGCTCCCGACGCACAGCCTCCCTGCCCCAAGACTCGCCGACTTCGCCCCGGATCCATGTCGTCAACGTTTAGGCGGATATTGCAACGTTTTCTGAAGCCTGTGAGTGTAACCTCAGTCGACGGCGCACTGACACCCTCCATGCTTGAGGCGTCGCCCTGACCAGACTCGCCAGACGTACTTTGCAGGCCGCGATCTGGAAGGTACATACACCTGTTGAATGCCACGAGGTATCGTTGCCTTGACGGACAGTGACGGAAATGTTTTGCAGGGAATAAATATTATGAGTATCCAAACGGAAATGATGGTATGGTCCGGTCTTCGTCCCGCAGCTACTACTAACTGTGCCCTCCAACCAAAAATATATATCTCAGCTCGCCCGAAGCGCATTGTTCAATATAAACGGACGGATGACATGTGGACTTACATAGCAAGTGGAAAGAGACTCCCAGGTATGGTTGCTCTGTTATTCTCTTCGTTATTATTTCCCATCCATTCTGCCTGTCACCTTGCTTTGCCCTGCCACCCCTCGCTTTGCATAATGCTCAAGCTCCGTGCAGTGCAGTGGAACGCTTGGCTCACACACACACGACCAAGCCCACCGAGTATTGAGGTACGTTTCCGTCCCCGTCGGAATACAATACATCGTTGTTGATATTTGCTTTTCACGCTTGCGCAAACTTTCTCCCGGCTTCTCCGAAATCATTTGTGGTCAATTTAAATTCTACAGGAACTACGAGGCGATCTAGCCCGCCAACGTCGGGTACAAATGAACGCCACGATACTCGAGGCACGCGACAAGGAAGAACGTGAGCGCATGGCTCACCTAGCTCAACCTTTCCGTTCACAGGTACCTGAACCGCGTCTGGGGAAGGGGCCAGAACAGGGACGGAACGAGCCACCGGCAGATGTACGTCAAGACAGTGCTGCCACTCCTGTTCGTGATCCTTGGGCAGAGGCAAAGAAAGGCTCGGATGAACCACAATCCTGGACTCCTGTAGTTCGCCGACAGTGACATTGGCGAGGTTAACCGCCAGACATGTACCGTCCGTTCATTTTGTTCGTGGCTAGATTGATACGGGTTGTGTTTTCTGATGAGAAGGTATTAGTGTGACCTCACTCCGGGGTATGAGCGCTATATAATGAAGGCGCCCATCATGGTTAATGGTAATTTCGTCAGATGGCGGCGTCTCTGTGCAATCTAATGCTTTGTTCTAAGCGCTCGTACATGAAGGCGCCGATCGCGGCTATGGCAAATTTCCCGACACCTGCTGCTAGTGTTTATTTTTCTCCATCATATGGTCGCGTCTATTAGTCGTCGGCTTCCTGACGCTTTGCTTGGTAATCCGCAACGTTTGTTGTGCAGGTTCAGTGCAGGCGTAAGTCCGCAGCGTTTCATATGATGCCGGGTACACATATGGCGGCGAAACAATATCTCCGTCTCCAGTCACTTGTCATGTCCACCACGGGCGTTGGTGGGGCCACCTTGCCGCAGTAGATCTCCGACTTAACCCCATCAGCTCTTCTTTGGCTGCTTGTTTCTCGAAAGTTCTGGCAGTGATGAGACTTGTATAGTTCACGATGGACACAATGGGCGCCGCGCTAGCAGGGTGTTTGGGTCCCTCCAAGAAAATGTGCGTGAGTTCTGCTGTCTGCATTTCATTTTTCCATAAAGCTTTCGGCGTGACAGGAATGCATGGACCATGAGTTTTTACTTTGCACTGCCTTCGAACCTGAAGCCCTGACTCACCCTTCTGAACCAGCTTGCGTCATCGCTGACTCAGGGTCATAACCCCTGTACCCACACAGAACTTTGATATCGATGCTATGTCTGCAGCGAGGGGTGAGGGTGTTTACAGGTACAATGACTCGCAGCCCTGTCTGATTCCCTGATCAGGGTGTATTCTATGCCACCATCAGTGGTTACGTTCGAGGGGCCTTCTTGGTGATCAGAAGAACTTCATAGGTGTGCATCGTATATTCACGAATCTTGATGCACAGGTTGGACTTACCTCTCATACGCCACTTGGACGCGCTCGTTCTGGGTTGCTCAGATCAGATCATAGTGTCGTTATCCCCTTTCGAGTCAATAACGCAAAGATTCGTTTACCAGAATACTACAGGGGTGTCCTGGCTGGCTGCCGAGTATGAGCTGAACCGCCCTGTGGTCTTCCAGTGTGGATATACCTCATATTCCATCACCATCGAGTCACCGATGAGTGGACCCTGAAATCTGTGTAAGTTCCGAGGATCCTCTCGAGGACCTTGACTGAATACTCTGGATGCAGAATGTAGAAATGCTTTTCGAGCCACCCGGGATCCAGAACAGGAGAGAACGCGGATCCCTTCCTGCGTGAAGTCATCCACTATTTTTACCGCATGACGTCCGTTCACCTCGCAAATATCTACAGCATAGACCACTTTGTGGTAAATGGTAGGATCAACACGGAACTTTAGAATTTCCTGCAATCACCTGCATCGAACGCGGCTCCTATGCACTAAAGTTCTCAGCAAGAGTATAAGCCAATCAAAGGCTCCAAGTACTGAAGATGAGTGTGATCATCTGTGCTCCGCAGTTTCTCAAACGTGAATCCCAGAGTTCATCACAGCTTGGATTGCAAGTGCTCGAACGGCATCCCGAGTTTCTTGTGTCGGAAATAGCGGTGAAATCTTTTGAAATTCGATGTTGCTTTTTGACCATTACGATTAGGAACTAATACCATGACCCTGGTGGGTCGTATTGAACCCGGTTTCAATATACAGTAAAAAAAGGCGACAGTCACACCCGCAGCACCCTTCATAATCCATTCATTGTCACCCTGGATGATGCAGAACATCCTCTCGGATTTACTCAATTTGCTATGGCGGTGTGTTCTGTGACCACAGTGAATGCACTTTTAGGAGACATTCCACGGAAAAGGGACCCTGGAACGAAGCAAGTGAAGAAGTTACCCAGTTGCGGTAGGAGTCCTAAACATCACTCGCATTCTCTGGATGTGATCAGTGACTCGGCAAAACCGTTGGAGTATACTTTTTTTTTTCTCGGTGGGTTATGGAAACCATATACGACCAGTGAGTCGCACGATGACCGGTATGAGTCCATGTATCACAACGAGAAGGTTGGGTATTTGGAAGGTTCACTGCCACACTACAAAACCTGACGACGCCGCCGACTATCGTATGATCAGAACAACTGCCTTCTGATCCCGAAGTTTTAGGTCTGATTTGGGGAGACTAGCTGTCGGCGGAGATGACCATTACCAAGTAAACTGTTGGGTAACGCTGACCGAACTTGAAAGCATGCACATCGTGTCGAACAACAAATATTAATATTGAGAGTGAGTCTCCCAACATGTCCTACCTTGATGATATACGACACACTCTAATATTGCGTTGGTAGCCACAGGCGATGTAGATCCGCGCGTCGATCGGCACAGCGCTCTGTGTAGGTTTTTTACTTGCTGACTCGGTAGACGAGCAAAGCTTATAGAATTCGGTGCCTATTGAACGATGGGGTCCGCGGAGCGCTCGAACGATCAACTTTCTTCGGAGCATTCGCTTCTCCTTTCCACAGCATTTTACGAGATTTTATTATTTACTCCTATCTCGCAGATAACCGCCAAGACACGAACTCGAATGCAGTCTTGCTGCACCAACGCCGATTTCCCCCAAATGCGACATCACCATCGCTTTCACATTCTCTGCGGTAGTCATTATGGCTCAAAGAGACCTGCAAGTTAGGAACAACAAAGAAGCGAGCTTGTAGTTTATCCGAATGTACCGGAACCCGGAACGTGGAGTACATTGTCACCCATTACGCGACGGATAAGGCGAATGAAATCTAACCTTGTAGGCATTGGCGTCTCCGAGGTGAAATCGTTCAAAGCCCACCAGCCCAGAAAGCCCCTATGATGTACACTCAGATGCTGGACGGATATCGTATGGAGCAAGCCGTTGTCTCGATCAATTCAAGACTACAAACAAATCAAGAAAGTATAGTACAAGCAAAAAAGATGTCTAGACGGTGGTGAAGATACGGGGGTGGTGCGTCACATATGGGTAAAAAGTTGGCGCTTGGCAACATATAATCAATAAACATTCGACGATGGAAAAAAGCCAAGAAAGAATAATAAGAACTAAAAGTCTAGATGTCCGGACGAAGACGAAGATACAGGAGTGGTACGTCACATATGGATATCGAGTTGGTGCCTGGGTAGAAATGTGGCAACACACAATCATAAGACCTTCGACAGCGGAAGACGAACCATCATTCTATCACTCCAAACTCTAGCAAATCCAGTCCCTAAGCTTTCGCGCCGGTGTAGCAAGTCAACCGGAGTCAGACCTTCCCAATTATTTACTTGGGAGCCGGGTACGGTTCAACGACGACCGTGAGGTCTGCGAGATCACTTGAAGATGGAAGCAATTCCCGAAAAGAGACAACGCACCTGGAACCGCCGGGGTGGTTATGGTTTGATGCTTCATGATGCGGACCCGAATGAGCACAGGATAGGCCTTTGAAACACGAGAAGAGCCCGCCAGATCGCCGCTGGTTGGAAGGGGCTGTTGCGTAGAGCTCGGTGGGCTTCCCGCGGGGCGCGAGACTGCCAGCGTCTCGTTAATTCGAGTTACTCGGAGGTGGATTCGAGCTTCTGACCTTTTCAGATTGAACAGCCCTGAAAGACAGCTAGGCATGATAAATTTTCGACAGCAAGAAGAATTCGTTGATTCTATCCTGTATCCTCGATGGCTTGTTCGCGATCTGTTCGCCTGCCGAACGTTGATGCGATTACTATGAATCTGTCCGAGAATTCGAGACTTTTGTGAAGAGGGCGATTAAGCTTCTTCGAAGTTCTAGGTCAAGTGCGGATTTTGGCTGGAACGACTCGGGCGCTTGCTACCTGTGCATCCCAATAATATGTCTCTTCCTGTGTGAAATTGGCTGTAGCACATGCTGAGTCTTGAGCCGAAGTTGTGTATAGTACACGAGGTTGCACGCGGGAATATATTGGCACAGCATTGCAGGGGACTTGCAAAGGACTTTTCTCGAAGTCATACCAGGTACGAAGGAACGGGTAACAGACTGATGCAGGCTTTACTGACTACTGTAGCAAAACAAACAAACATGGTTTTCGTCGATCATTTACCTTTACCACTTCCAGAGGGTTTGGAATCGGGACCACTGCTACACGGAACCCTCAGTCACATAGAGTCATAAGTGTAATGGAAAGCAACTAACACGGTGCTTTTAACCTTTTCTACGGATTCATTGGCTCGGGGAGCATTCCTAGGCAAACCTTTGATCACAGGGTCAAAAGTGTAATGGAAAGCAACTAACTGGCTGGATCCTTGCGATTGACCTTTAGGAGGACTAATGTTACCAAGTCCAATGAAACTTGATTTGAAAAGAGTAACATGAAGTAACGCACCGTTTGCCGGTGTTGGTCGTTGCTTGAGTTAGGTTCATCTTTCCACGATCAACGAATCTTTTGCCCCTGATGACTCGAACAAGAGTAGATTAGTCTACCAGTTCAAATCCGATTAATAGCTAACGCACTTTGGCTGGTTTTCACACTCCTGATAGGATGGAGGCGTGTAAGAGTCCGAGTCAGAATCACTGCTAACCAATATGATCGGTTGAGAACATGTTGAACAGGTCAGACTTGGCATGATGGCGGACCTACCAGTTAGGGCTGGAAAGGACTTGTTGTTTGGCAGGGGCCGCCATGGTGAGAGCGATCCGGTGATCAGTGCAGGGTGAGCGTACAATTACACCCTTTATGAGTCCAGGGGTTCGCCAGATATGATCAGCTTCGTGATCCATTGATCGGGCGGCTACGTTGGCAAGTGGGAATAGAGCGAACATGTGTTCCCATGAAGACGCTCGAGATAACAATGATAACCCAACGGTGATGAGTTCTATTGAACCGGACCCTTCTCTTGGGTTTAAAACTGACAGCTGACTGGGGGAAAAGACCGAGGCGTGGCAGACGCAGGGGTATTCAGATAATCGCAAATGGTTGAACATATACAACATAGCCTATGGGGCGTTTGGTACTTTCTTCGGCTGCTCTGACCACCTAAAGGGAGGAACTTTAGACTCGCCGCCATCCCACGACGGGAAGCTTGCTGGAAACTCGTTCCCCCACAGAAGTGGTGGATTTGTCTCAATAACACGCTGGTCGCCTATTTTGCCGCCGAAAGATCAAAGATATATCATTTCGGGGGGATCATCTCGGGCGCCATGCAGCCCCGTGAGTACGAATGATGTACCATTCCGAGAAATCGGAGAGGAGGGTGCGATAACAATCATGGTTCCTCGTGGATAGCTTTACGCCCAGGACAAACATGGCTGGTGGGATCAATGAAGCTTGTCATGTGGCTCACGACCTGCCAACTCGTTATCTAGTTGCCAGGGGACTGTGATGGCTCAAATATCAACAAATCGTAGCTCTTTGTTGCTTCATGCGTCCAAGACGACGCACCCGGACCATGGGCTGGCTTTGATACGCAACAGTCGACTGACAAGTACATGTACAGTGCACCATGGATGAAAAGTAAGGAGTGTCACAATTGGCGCGTAGTGAAGGACCAACTTGTGTTCCGGCTTCAGACAAGCGGTGACGGCCGGCACAGCCCGGAGGCACGATCCACCATCAGAGAGTTGGAACGCCACAAAAAAGCACATTTTGTGTCCGGTTAGGAAGGCTCCCGGCTTGGCATACCTAAATGCACTTTCTGGACCGCTTAGATGCTCGTCACCCAATGAGGCTTGAGAAAGGATTGTTTGACAGTCGTGAAGCGATAACGTTACTCGTCTGCTTTGCAGATGACGGAACTGTGGGCAGTGCAAGTCGGGTGCGACCAACCCCGGGACTGAGTACAAAGGTGGGGGGGGAAGAATGGCAGGTCGCCGGGCGTGGTTTGGACCCTGAAGCAGTGGGTCGCACGACGACGTTCCAGAAGATTACCTCAGCTTGTACACAACAGCCATGGCGGGTTTCCATTTCATTGCCAGCGCGCCGAATTTGTAGTTTGCTGTGCGAGATTTGAACTTAAGATCCCTTACAAGGCGGGCCAGGCCAGTGGCAGTCCGAATACGAGGAGTATATGAGGGCACGGAGTCGCCATGGTCCAATCGCATGCAGTCGTTCCCTTATGCCAACCAACAAGCAGCCAATGTATTCTCTCAAACCCATCACCTCGTTGAATACCTTGCGGTATGATAAATCAGGCTGGTGAGTATGCGTAGCCCCTCAGTGATCCAGACAAGTGACTGACGCTTCTCTTAGCGTCCGGCTCTGTCCTTGGATCATTACCCGAGGACCAGCCTCTCGTAGCAGGTCAGTACAAACACCACGAAGCCTGACGCTTCGTACGCCATCTGACGCACCGGCCGGAATAAGGACGTCTTCTGTTGCAAACTGGCGACGATTTGTCCATCCGGAGGGACAACCATACTTCATGCTGACCGGGACATTCGATTTCGTGGTCGTCACCGAGTCGAACATCGAGGACGTACAAACAGAACGTGGAATTCTCGATTGTGTCGACGTGGCGAACGAGGAGTTGCAATCCCGCAGTATCAAGGTTCCGCCTCAATGTGAACTATTCTTGGAATTGGGAACTGATTCTGCGACCTGCAACTACTACTTCGTTGACCACATCGGAAAAGGATTATTCTGGTTAGAGGATCTAGGGACTGAATTGCTCGATATTCCTGCAGCAATGTCTTCCTCACATCTTGGTGCGTTCCGTCTTCCGTAGACGTGTCCGCTTCGGCTCACGTTCGGACAGAATGGGCGGTGGAGCGACTATATTGGGTGCACGTGGAGTATTTCCCGATGCACCACGAGTCCCACGAAGTGGAGTTCTCGCACATTGTGGATGACCTATGCAATATCATTTCTCATGGTCAAGCCGGTAAGACATATTCATCGGGCCCCACAGTTATGTTGACCCGCGGACAACAGACAGACTGACGTCAAAAACCTCGACATTTCCTTATACGGCGGACACATGTAAACAGTTTCTCAAGCTGCTGTCCAGGAGAAGAGGTGGGTCAGTCAGTTCTACGCGATCCTGAACTCCCTTGACATCACGGCTATGGCACAGGAGAACGAGTGGACGGCTATACCCTCTGTTACGCAGGTAAGAGATAATCGAACCGCCTTGAATTCCGTTTCTCATTGTGTTATGTTAGCGCGTCTAGCCGGTGCAATAAGTACGTTTGGCAGTCCGTAAACAGACACACGGAACTAAACGTTCATTCGCAGTGAATCAACGATTCGTTACCTTCTACGGGCAACAATCCGCCCAGTTGGATAGACTACAAGAAATGTTCCCTGCCGACGTTGTCGAACACAAATGGTTATCGAACGTTGCGAATTTGCTCATGTGGGGCATTCCGAGGCATTATAATAGCCTCCTCGAGGAGCTGTACGTGAACGAACAAGTATATGCGGACCACTGGACACACTTCATGTCCACCTGCCTCGCTGATTGGACAAACAGTCTATCCTGGGTACGCAGAAGTATTGAGCCTGAGGTCGACATTTTTGACATTTGAATGCAGAGCCTTCCAATTATCATGTGAGTGAAAGCATACCTATATATGTTTTCAAACGAGTTTCTCATAGAGGAACGTTTCAGAGCTAGTATTCTCCTAACGAACGTGCGCGGTGGCACCGTATCCACATCAATCCCATCCGTGCTTTCCTGCGCAGTCAGCATTGCCTCTGCATCCTGCCTCCACCTCAGACATCAACCGCTTGTGGAATCAAGCGCTGCCGTTGGCGTTCGTCAACTCCTCCAATTTTGGCTAGCCTACGTTGACTGCTTTCTAGGCTCGCTACCTGCGCTTCGCTAAATGGAACAGTATAGGGTTTCTACCCTCATCGGTCGCGTTCGGCCTCCCAAGGGCAAGTTACCTGTGGGGCGTAGGCCTCTTGACCGCTCAATTCCTCTTCATTGCATCCCACAGCGTCAACAGATTCGTCGCGCTGCTCGCTGCTTGCATCATCGCTGGGATAATGGTATTCATGCTTTGCGTAATACATCCGGAAGATGGAAGTATCGCATCCCTGTTCAAGTCCCTCACGTCGTTGTGTATGCCACGTTTGTATAGTTTGGATGCTCGCGAAGGCGAGTCGATCGTCTAAGAGACGCACCTGTCCTCACTAGTTCACCGGGACTGTGGGGAGAGGTGCACGTTAACCCATGCCTGCATGTCTTGTGAGCTAAATTCAATCGCCCCCCCCAGTCCAATTGACCCTGGTAAAGTAAACGCATGTAGTAGTCGGGTACAAAAAAATCATATACGCAAGAAGGTCGAAAGTAAGCTAAGGGTCACAATCAAGGAAAAAAAGGGGGGGTGGGGAGGGTCCAAAGATGTTTGAAAAATCAAAATCCGCCGAGACTGACTTCACTTCGGTTGGAAGGCGTGCGTGAGGCAAGCGGAGGCGGAGGGACGAGGTGATTGACATTGATGCCCTCTTTTACGCGCGATTCCCGAGCATAGGCTTGTCGCACGTAGGCATAACGCTGGAAGTGATTCAGTGCTTGGAGGAATATCACACCGATCTGCGACCGAACAGGTAACATGAATCATCATGCGGTATTCAGAGATGGATCACCTTACCGGGTGCGTTCTTAACTCGTTGAAGATGTCCACTGTTGCTTCTCGCACAGACTCGTGTTGATGGAACAAGCAGAAGCTGAGAGACTGCAGTCCTCCGGCATGAGGAGGCATATGCGCCAACAGCTATACGATCACACCAACTTGATTTCTTTCCGCATTCGATATCATATAAAAAGTGCATACCTCAACGACCTGCTCGTATGATCGGACGTTCTCCGAAATCGCGCGGACAATCAGCTCAGTTTCGGCATCAGGAAGATTTTTTACAAGGCGAAGGCGGGAAAGTTGATGTAAAAGATCGAAACCTTGGATCGCATCCGTGGCACGAAGCTTTTGAAAATCCTGTCCGTCCGTAAGATATCGTCGGAATGAGCCATCACCACAAGTTACGTACGATCGTAAAATACTGATAGGTCTTTGTCCTTCGCCAGCCTTCGATGCGACTAGCATTTGCGGCCAATTCCTTGCATGCCACGGTTTCATCTGGAAATACAATGCCGCTCCCCAGTGATCCTTCAGTGAAAGGAGTACTCGGGAACCCCAAGGCCGTCGAGCCAATTGCTACTTCCTCGTACCTCGATGCGAGCCGCACGAATCGACTCACATATTCGGTGAACCGCAGCCTAACCAGCGTCTCCCCAAAGTGTGACGTAATGGCAGTAATGAGCTGGAAAGCGCAACCCAATCAATCTAACGCGCTTTCGTCCGTCCAGAAAGGGACGTACGTCTTCGATGAACAAATTATCCAAGCTATCAGGCCGTGCGGCGAAATCTGACTTCTGATTGGATTGGCTCCCGTCTCGCGTGGCTATCCGTGCAATTTCTTCTTCGGTCCCCGCCGAGTTTTCAGCACGAACCAAGCCCGAGCGAGGGACTAGGGGGATGATAGCCGGGGGCATGGCGGCTACCGGGAAAGAAATATGAATGTCCTTGGAGACCACTACGCGACCGGTCCCAACGTCCATCAACAGGTCCCACGACCCCGACGTTTCAAAGATCGGATTTGTAACGCCTGCAATGTATGCCGGTCTATAGACCCACATGCCATTAGCATGCCATTCATACTCTCGAGTGACGTCCCAACTCACGTCGTAACCCAGTCCTCACCCCCCGCCAACCCAGCGTATGGGAAGGCACGTTCGATGAAACCCTTCAGGATCACTCCGCATCCTGATCCCAGTGCACATGCTGACAACACATAGTTGGCCACTTGACCTGCGGGTATGTTATGACCTAAAAAGAGAATACGCTTTCCTGTGACGAGTGCATTAAAGAGAATTATTATGGGATGAGTGAGATTTCCGTTCGTGTGTAAATGCGGATGGTACGGTCCAGAAACAGTCACGAGCGGCGAAGAGAACGTCTGTATTAACTGAATTAGGGAATACTGGGGTATACTCAAAACGTTAGTCCACGTCACGCGAGATAGAAGAGGAACCATGGACTGACATCACCGACTTCCTCGGGAAAAGTGGCAAGGGGAAGCTTGATGGGTAGTTGATGTCCTTTGTAAGCTATAGTTGTTTGGAAAAAATGGGTATCCTTGGATAATCCAGAACGCAAGTGTGGGTCCGAGGTTGTGGGTATCGCGCTGCTGTAGGCATTATGTTCTCGAACGAAACCATGGGATGATGAAGACGATGCATCAGTCGACCTGCGGCCCCGACTGGCCTGGGTGCCGGAGGTAACGCTCCCCGGTCCTCCCCCGATCGCAACGCCAACCTGATTGTCCAGGATGACGCTTTCATCCCCAACCCAGACTGCACTCCCGCCCAGGGAGAAGGACGTCTCGGACGGAGAGGACGGGTTGGGTTGGTGCAGATGAGAACTAGCGACGCTGCTCTCGGTTGTGGAACGCTCGCGCGTGCCTTCGATCTGAGGGCGTCGAATAAGCATACCATCCTCACTGGTGTGCGATTCTGCCGACGAGGTGGTCTTGTGCTGCGGTTTTCCGTGGAGGCCATTGAAACTGGGTGCGTTATCGGGGATCTTTGGGGAGGTAAACTTTTCGCCAAAGATATCTTTGCGCTCGGATGAACGCAGGATGAATTTCTCGAATCGGGTTAATTCTGGTGCGCGACTGATATCCATGGAGTTGATGGCATCGAACAGGCGAGCCAGACAGTCCTGCGAGGGGTTGGCAAAGTAGTCATCTAGGGCGAGCAGGAGGACAGGCTGTTGGTAGTGTGAGCGAGCAGGTCAGGCACACCGTGGCAATACTCGCCTTGAAGATCTGAATGAACGGATGGCGCGTGCAAATGGCCATCGCTTTGACAACGGCACCTCTGCAAACACGCGTCAAGCTGGGTCAGAAGACCACAGTTGTGGTTATGATTGGTTCGGACGGCAACGCACCTCCGAGCCGTCT
>QFEI01001254.1:0-12795 GCA_003316145.1 Neoboletus magnificus | reverse complement strand
ATTGCATCTACATTTTACCGTACGCACCCATCTATTATCCAATTCGCTAAACATGCACCCTCTCTCGGAATGCCCTGATTTTCTTCCATGTCTCATCCCATCCATGAACTCGAGTTGCGTTCCCTCAGACACGGAGGGTAGTAGTCAAGTATAAGCCAATCCAGTGGAGAGGGCTTGTCTGACTCGAGTGGTTTATCCGATGCACTGCCCTTTGGGCAATGCAGCACTCTTTAGATGCATGAAGCTAGGGACCTGGGATGGCGATTTCTTGTTCCGTCTTTCTTATTGTCGTCACTCTCTGCAAGGCCCAGTCCCTTTCACGGATATGCTTGCCCTGATTCAATTGACCAGCATGCCAGAGTAATCTTGACCGTTGACAGAACCTTATTGGTTCAGCTCGTCGCCAATGTGCTGCACCCACGTCCAAACCTGAAAGCCTGACGCACCACGGGATTATCACACACTACAGCTGCCATGGATTTGGAAATAGTTCCATCAAACGAGAATTGCTGAATTATTGTGCATACACAGCAGGTTCGGCATCATTTAATCGAAGCGGTTGCCTGGCAGAGATGGGATGACCTACTAGTTGATTGACGTACCGCCCACATCGCTTGTCCCCGCCCTACTATGCAGTCACACATACAGTCCTGTAGCGGCATATAGCACGGGGGATCTCACAAAAGCACGAGGTGCGTTTCATCGCTGTCTGTTTGGGGTGGATTCTACAGTATGTATTATTTGATTGCGAGCAGGCATGTTTGGTAACTTGGGCAACTTGGTGGCCAAGGTCACTCGGTGTGTCGCTCACAGTCTCCTGATGCCGTCTACCTCAAGGCTATATTGATCAGCCACATTTGCGGTGACACCATCTGATTCTACATGCCACTAGACTTAAGTATATTTGAAGGAGAAAAGTGATATATCCACATGTTCGACAAAACATCAGACATTCGTCAGAGTTGTCGACGGAAATTGGTTCATTGAAATTGCGCTAGTCAGGACGACATCGCGCTTGATCAGGGTCTCGTCAGACGTGTGACTACAGGCAGTATGGTAAGTCATGCGCATCGGATTCAACGCCGAACGTACTCTGAGCGAGGTGTACGCAGATCGAGGAGTGATCTCACTGCTCTGCAGGATACGATTGTGCTGAAATTAATCGAGGGCAGTCAGCCTGAGAATGATGGAGACGTATGGGATACCTTGTAGTCATGGCTAGCACGACCTTGTCAGCTACCTTATGCATACCCTGCCACGACCCACTGACTCACCGAAACAACCGGTTATCGCAACCATACCTAGTACGCATCAAGTTACGGAACAAAACAAAAGAAGGCCATCCTACCGGTGGAACCAAGGAAAGCAAAAACCTGTGAAAAGCGATGTGAGTGTGGAAATATTCATAGAAGCGAACAGGGCCTTGACCGTTGGTGGAATATTTGCTATCACTGCGACGGCGAAATACAAGAGGGATTGTGAGCGCAAATGTCCTTCCAAAGGAGAATTAGAGGGTTGTTTTGACAACCCCCCAATGGATAACGCGAAGATGAGGAAGTCATAAAACATGGCTCGAACCATCGAATGAACAAAACACTATTTGGATGTGATACCTTAACTTACTATAGGCATAGACACCCACGTTCAGCATTGGTTGCACAAGATGGACAGCACAAACTCCGTTTGATCCGACAGCCTCGATATTCGCGACGTCTAGAACCAGAGTATGCTGCGTGGGGTGAAGGCTGAGGGAACGAACTCATACCTAATGTTAACAAGGTCCAGTGTCCAAGGGCACCAAGCAATAGCAGGATATGTACCGCACGGGAGTCCTTCCAGATCAACCATCTATTCCCGGTGTAAGATGAACACCTGCCAACAGACACCAGCACTCCCACTCACGCTCGAATCATGAGATTTGCTGAAGGACATGCCACTGCAAAGTTTCCGAACGCCTTTGATGAACGGTTTTTCAATAAGAATGTATATTTGTGAGATCACGACAACGTGTCTCACTGCTGCAGACATAACTGCCGCTGACAGGATAGGTAAGTTACGCAGCGCCATGAGATACGTGAATGTGAACTGACATCGACAAGACGTTGGTAACAGGACTGGCCCAACCGAGCTATGTGGAAAAGATTGAGTTCCCTCCCCAAGCATCATCTTGGCACCTACAGCAGAACGAGGGCGATTAAGACTGATAACCGTCCGAACAAGTATGGGATCTTCGACCGTGATAAAAATGGCTCAAGGAAGATGGATGTGGTTGCTTACCAGTGGCCAACGGAAGTTTAAACGCCTACGAATGACTGCGTATTCCACATCGAGGGACTGCAAGTATTCCCAGCTAGATAACTACTCAAGCACAATGTTGCTCCGAAACCAAGGACACATACCTACAAACGCCCAGCAGCAGAAACTCCACATTCGTGACAATGATGGCGAGGCGAGCCTCGAGGGCTGGGTCTCCCCATCGGACCATCGTGCAGACAGGAAGCCAATGCAGCGTTGGCCAAGTATTTCGCACAGTAAAAGAAGTGGTGTCTGACGGGAATGCATGCCCATGATGGCCAATCCCTGTAGCCCTGTAGCCCTGTGAGTAACCACGGGTATGAATATATTCATGACGAAATTTTGAGGGGAAATTTCTCACATACGTCCACCCCCAAGGTCACGCTGTCAGCTGGCACTTCGACATTACGAGAGATGGTGGATTTGGCGTAAGCATATTCACCCCTAATGTTGCAGACCAAAGAGTGTGAAGACAGTCGATCGTAGCACACATAAACTTGTCGCCTGACACTAAGTTCGAGGAGGGCCGCAGGATCGTTATGTGACGAACGAGGCGTGCGGTGGCAGTTGATAATATTGATTATCGGACGGACTCAGTCGTCGAGTGACATAAAGAGTCCAACCCCGAAGGACGGCCGCCGAAGAGGTTCACAGTATGTTTGCCACAGCGGAAAAGAGAAGGCGGCGGACGAAATAGAAGTTAGAATTATCGCGAGAAAAGTACGGTTCGACACGAAGCGCGGGTTCGGCAAAACGTCAACGGATGTCTATTGAAATGATCGAAGTTAGCTTGGAAGTTGGGTCGTCAACGCGACGTTCTCATCAGTGACGGCGACAACGGGCATTTTGAGTTCAAAAATTTCTTTCAAGTGTCTCAAGGCACCCAGAGGGTCACGAAGTGGCAGCAGCCTGTAGGCCAATAGCAAACCCTTCCACCACAGCTGCAACCCCCCATGCCCCAGGGTCCGGTGGAACTTTCCCATCGTCCGCTGTCACGTAAGATGCTCGCCCAAGCCTCGCCCTCATTCCTCTCGTACTCTCTGCCCCTTGCTTTACCGCCTCTACCGCCGCCTCGAGGCCGATGTTCCACGTCGTGTTCGTTATTGATATCACGGACTCGCAGAGCGGGACAAGCGCGTCGACGACGGTTCGGTCACCTGGACGCGCTGGTGTGTGTTTCCCGAGCGTGACAAGAGCCTCCTTTAGCGGAGAATGATGGCCGTTTGGTAAGCTCGGGTCTCTGCGCAATGCGTTCGACCACGCGGTGAAGAATATAGCGAACACTAGCAAGAAAACGATGGGGAATCCATATCGGACCGCGGGAATGTGACGTACATGCACCGATGGTCCCGCCCATAGCCCCTTCTAGTATCTCCCCTATCCTAGACACAAACAAGGCGGGATTGAACGATTGAGGTTGGAGTCCGTCCCGGTCCAACGCCGCGATAACCGCTACCAGTATCGAGAATAATTCAGAACCTCTATGCAACAAATGTTACAAATCCCAAAATTCACCTTTGGCACCACTCGTGAATGTGTGTCCACAATCTCCATCACCAACAATGGTATCGAACCTAGTCATATCTGGCTCTGCTTCAAGCACGCGTTGACATGCGCATCGTATACCACATGTGAGCTCTTCAGCTGAGAATCCGAGATCGGTCCACGTATATCCTCTGACGCTCTGATTTTCACCACTGGAAGATGAAATGCTGATGCCCGGGATACCTGGGCGGAAGACAGCATGGATCGATTGAAGCGAATCTATGGCCTCTGCATCTTCATCCCGGTCGTTGATGATGGACCCCAGCCGTGTTGGCCAGGTCTTTACTCCGACCCAGGACAATGCCTCGGTGGGGGCGTCGAGGAGGGCGAGAAGATCGATCGGGTCGGCCGGGAAATTTGCTAACATGAAACTTTATGTCATCAAAAGTCAGGGAGAAACATCTATTGGGTACCGTTCACAATCCTTTCGATCCTCGTCACATTAACGAGTGATATTGAGAAACCAGGAGCGTTCAAAGAGGTCATGTATGGTGCACTATAGATCCTTGCCGGTATGATCCCATGTAAAGCTACAATATGCCATCATTCAATCGGACCCAGACACGAGTCGTCCGAAGGGGTCGAAGCTTACCAAGTTCTTTCCGAACCTGCTCTACGATGGCACCCATCTCAAGGACGGATATTCCTCCTAGGTTATTGATGAAAAACACGATCTTGTCTCCTGGGCGTATCCAGGCTTCGTTAGCTTCATGCCTCAGATTCCGTTCTACGGATCTTTGGGTTTAGATTCTACTAAGGAATATTCTCCACACTAGAATGGACGCACCGATGTGTATATCAGATCCTCGCCAACCTCCTCCGCTTCCTCTGATCATTTTCACCATCTCACTGACCAACCACTCCGGAGAGGTAAGTGGTACGCGGCGTACACCAGGCTCATTGTGAAGTCCAAGCCCCAGTTCGATTTGTCCATCGGCAATAAGCTCAAAAGCTGTCAAAGAAGGGCGAAACATCACAAATATTGCCATGAACCTACATTCATATTAAGTGATCTAGTTAGGTGCGCACCGGAATGAGGCTGCCGACCAGGAACGTGACAATGACCCAGGGTAGCGCCTATACTTCTCAGATGAGCCACTAGCGCATCACCAAGCAGCTTGGCCCGTTCGAGCGTGGGCCCGGGGGATGCATGGAGTGTCGAGGCTCGCGATGGTTATTAACATACAAGGCTACAATCAATGAGGTGAATCATTATCTCACCACCGTTCGCTCCAAACGTTGCATAACCACCCAATACTTTACACACAAAGATGTTCCCGCCAAGTCCCCTTGGGCCTACCAAATTCGCCCCTGCCTCCTCTCCTTGCGTCTGTGGAAGGAGCGAGACGTCATCTGCGTTGAGAACGGACGTGATGTTCAGTCCTGGGTACCTCGCCCGCGCATGTTCGATCGCCAGCCCAAAGTTGAGTCTGTCCCCCGTATAGTTGTTGATCACGATTACTAAATCTCTTCCCTTTACCCCCTCCGCATCCTCCAGACCTGCAAACGCCGCGAATTCGATTGCAACCAATATTTGCTTGGCACTGGGACTAGCGAAGATGTCACCAGAAACCATAGACGTGAGCATGCCATGCCCGACGTAGCCGGTGTGGGCTGGTTCATGACCAGCACCACCTCCTGAGATGACGGCGATGCGAGTGGATGTCAGCGGATGGGCTACATAAACCGTCTTTGTTGGCGCATGACTATGTGGCCAATAGGGGCTTGATTGAAGGGACGCTCAGGGGATGAAATTGGAGACATACAGTCGCAACGCCGGATTTTGAGCTACGGTTCCTCTTAGAGAAGCAAGTACGAGCCCTTCTGCAGACTGAAAGATGTGTTTGTTCGACATCGAGGCGTCACAATCAGGAGATCGGAGTTAGGACTGTTCGAAGATGGCGGTAGTGAGAGAAATGGAAACAGTCTGGTAGAATGGAGATAACGCATTCCAATGAGAACTGTGTGGAGCAAAGTTCACGGCATGGCCGGAGCTACAGAAGCTCAGGGGCTGATCAGCAGACCTGGAAACCGGGACATGCGTAGCAATGACCATGTAGAGTAAGCGCAACATTAATATTGAGTCAGTTTTTCGAGCTATAGATGCCAGTGCATCAGTTGGGGGCTTGCTTACTCTGTCAGATTCGTTTACTCGCAAAAGATCTTCATGGTTAACCTCGATCATCGTGATTGTCTTTCAATAATGATATGGCATGCGGTTACGTTCTCCCCTGTACATTTCCCCCAACCTGGCGGTCCCGGGCCGGGCCGGAGCACACCACTTCGTGCGTCTGCCATCATACATCAAAGCGGACGAACGGGAGATTGTCTTCCTCCTATGATTCGGCCACATGACGAAAAATTCATACAGCAGTATGACCACACTCTTGTCGGTAATTTACATACGCCCCGATGTCCGTCACATGCAGCAGGGGAACGTATATCGGCTGTGCTGGACTTTTATGTATCATACACATGCATCCAGATTGAGAAAGCGCGACGCCATTGGGCAGAAACTGCGATGTTCATTTGAGGATCCTGTTCAGGGCAGTGGGTTGCTGCGCTGAGATACGAGTCCCAGAAAGCGCGATCTACGCTTTTTTTTTTCAGACAGAGGTTGCGGTGAGCTGGTGGCGGCCACGTATCACACCCAACAGGTTTCGGGGTCGGGTGGACGATGCAGTTCATGCCAACATACTACATATGGTACAAAGCAGTCTCAGAGACCTGTATAAACAAACTGATGACGGGAGCCTTTGTCAAGAGGATCGTTTGCTGGGCTCCCTTCGTGGCTGCGATGCGATCTGCACCTTCTTTTCTGGGGCTAGTGATTTCCACTTGTCTGAGATCGATAGCATGATCAGTCGTCGCTCATCATCATCATCACTCAAGACAAGAGCTCACCGGCGAGACCAAAGAAATTGTAACCCATCCCGTTTCCTTGGCTTTGGGCAGCGGGGGACGAGGGTTGATAAAACGAGTTTTGTCGGACACGAGTCGCTCTCCAGTATCGGCAACGCTGCTGGTCTGCAGGTAACTGGCCCTCCGAAATGTGTATCTAGCATGATACTTCCCGTGAGTGACGTGTTTCTACAAGGCGTTGGTAATCCGCTCACCTTCGTCTTCGGAGTCGAACTTCCAAAGTCTCCTAGCTCAAAGACAAATTCGGTCCCGGGCCAGCGTATTCTGGTGATCACCCCAAGTAAGTATTCGACCATTTTGACAAGTCCGTACAGCGTACTCACTCATAAAATGTAGCATTCTCTTCGGGAACGTGCACTTCCTTCACTTGCCATGCCACGGGAAAGTCGCTTGGCTCTACCAGCGCTTCCTTGGCAATCGATTTTACGGACAAATATTTGCCATATTTGAGGTTTCGAATCGAGTGACCCGCTCCCAGCGGGTGAACCTCCCACTGCCATTGATTTCTGAGTGATGTATGAACACTAAACAGGCCCCAATACCACACAGACCTTTTGGGTGTCCAGCTCATTAGGCGGCATCCCTAAGTCATGTGTCATGAGAACGTGCAGGGTGCATGAACATAGGGGAGACATGGACTAACCTACGATGGTATGGTCACTAGCCATCTCCATCGCGGTCCCGCTTTGTCGATTGATGAACGAGTATGTCCCACGGTGAATGGGCATTCTCTTCCGGGTGTCTCCACGAAGTAAAGGCGAGGATGGAGTCGTCTGTCCAAAGGCTCGAAAAAGCGACGCAGACATGTTGAGCGAAGAATCGTTACGAGAGATAGGGCCGGGTGGCAGGTTTTTGAAGCCTCTGAAACAAATACCGCCAACAGCCACGACCACGGGCATGCAGACGCCTCGTGCTGTCTTCTACAGACAGGGGCGATCAGATACCAAAGGAGTCCCATCCTGTGCGTTACCACTTAGATCCGACGCAGACGAGCAATTCTTCTCAACTTCTGAATGCTGTGGACAGGTTGCACGCGTGGTGCCAGTTCGGAATGCAATGCAGGAACGCTGAAAAGGTGCCCTATGTCTGGTGGGGCTATGAAGGCATACAAGCCTATCCGAATGAGTGTACACCGCGTACTGTCGATCATTCTACCACAAAATATAAAGAAATCATACTGGAAACCAGCCAGGGCCGCGGGGGCAAACTTCACGACTCGCCAGAACCGTGGATTCAACTTGCCTCCATCCGCGGCATGCTTTTAGATGGATGACGGCGTCCAAGGCAGTACAGAGCTATTCATTGCTCATGTCCGCAAAATGGAAACAAGAGATGACCAGCGGGTTGTGATAGCATTTTACCGTGCGGGCGCCGTGTCAACGATGGCGGAAACGCGGCTCATCATTATTACGAACAGGAGGCTTGAGCTTCTGAATTCCCGACTGAACCCCGACAGGATACTAGGCACTGCACCGTTGCATATATGTCTCCGTTGCACTGCAGTGGCAATTTCGGTATTCGAGAAATGAGATCTGGCAGCGGTACCCTGGTGGACGCAGTTAAAATATGATGATGGTGAGGCAGCGGCGATTCGGACCTCCGAGGGCCGTGTTCCCACGATTATGACTAGATTGCTTCCTCGGAGTCAAATGGTCAACCTACCAATTTTCCGTCATCCTGTAGATGACACACAGGTATAACATAGCACAATGGATGTTCCAGAGCCAGATTAATCAACGTTTGTAGTATGCGAGCCACTAACACGACACGCCCGTGACATTTTAACATCAAATTGCATTCATGACGATGGTGCGGGTCGACCATCAAACTTCCAAGCTAAACGATGACCCACCTCAGAGATGTCAAATAAACCAGTTTTATTCCTGGCTACAAATTACCAAGTATCCTTGGAGTACGATACCGCCAACTCATTGCTAGGGAGTGTAGTGGCGGAGCCCAGGTGGAGAACGAAGAACCGCCTGCGTGCAACCCCCGAAGCAGATCACTCTGGGGTGCCTATTTGAAAGAAGGAAAGAACAATGAAACCCTCCACTATGCGTCCCGACATGCGCTTCCGCATCAGCACGGGAGGAGATCCTCTAGGATCAAATCCGACGCCTGAAAAGCAAACTAAGTAAGTTGTGTAGTACTGGCACTGTATGAATGCTTCGAATACATACTTTCTTTGCAATGGCGTGTACGGTCTGTTGAAGGGATGAACCGATTGTAAGAGGGATGACGCCAGCATCCACGACCCGCACATTCGCCAACACGTATACACGAAGCCGGGAATCGACGACACCTAATCAGATCATCAAATGCTAGGTGTCATCGTTTACAAACGGGATTCGGCGCTCTGACCTCCCAAGTTCTGAGCTGCCATTGGTGTTGTGCCTGGAATGCTTCGTCAGCGTATTAATCGCTCTCTCAACAAGTCATCCACCTATTGGGTAGTTGACTGACTGTGTGCCCGATAGAAGGTACGTTCGCAGTGATTGTAAGAATAAACATTGCAGAAAACGAGACTAGGGTACAAACCTGAACCGTCTCGAGCACGTATTGCGACCACTGGCTGAGAGTCTGAACTGATGCGTTTGGTGTATTCCTCAACTGGATCTGACTAGCGAAAGGCTCTGGGGAGGCCATATTATTGAAGAACTGGGTTGCAGCAGTCAGAACAGAGAGATCTAGCTCGGCGTTAGCTTCTGTATGATTCAACAGCGATTTGTGACAGAATCTTACCCCACTCAAACGACATGTACTTGGGGTCGATTACAGGGGAGGCTTGCGGGTTCGAGGAGTTGATGCGCTAGTAAATTAGAGTTGAGTAAGTGCATTAGTGCGATCATGAGGGGACCGTACAACGGATCCACGCGAAAACTCGTACTAGATAAAAGAATTGGTTATCTATCCAACCCACATAGGCTGGTTAGGACGAACCAAGACGAAAACTGCCAGGGTTCCATAGCCTACATTCGGTTGCGGAGGGCTCACCACACCACCCAGTGACAGGTAGCTGGGGGCGACGAACGGAACTCCAGAGTCTGCCATTTGTAGGGTAAGGTTGTACTGGGCGGCCTGCATTGGTGTCAATGTCATGTTACTAAGGACATTGTTCAAATTAGCACGCAGCGTTGTGTAGTTGGCCATGGACATGATGTTCTGAAGCGGCCAGGAACCACTGACACCCGCGGACCACGAGAACGCGCCGGTATGGGCAGTATCACTAGACCCCATGTCAGTTAACGGCACGAGGATGAATAATGCAAGATGGAACTCACTAGAGTTCCTTTTGTTCGTTATAGTAAGTGTGGTTCCATGTAAGCCAATCTGTAGACCAATATTAAGCAGAGAATCACACCATCGAACGGGTTTCTTACCGAGTGTCAATACACCTTCGTTGGCGGTGTACTCCATCATGGTCAAGGGCTGATCTTGCAGATTCTCACCAATCTGTGGGAAGTCTAGCACCACAGGCACCGCTGCGTTTTGCAAAATCATCGCATTTCCGACACCGGAAAGCTCAAGAACCTGGGGTGTTTTCAAGCTCCCTGGTAAATGCTTCCTAACTCAGCTGTGTGATCTTAATTATCAACTTGGCATGTACCTGCAGAGAGAACGACTTCCCATGTCGCATTCACGACATAGGTCGTGCCATTGACGATGTACTCTACCCCTGTGGCCGTAATATTTCCACTTCCAATAGTCGAGTTATCCCAGATGATTCGACTGGCAAGGGCCCCCATCAACACGGACAGGTTTTCTCTCGCAATCGTCGTCGAGTTGTAATAGGCTGAAGCAGCATAGCTGCGTTTTCCAGTGGAAATGTCGACGGAGCTGTCAAGCCCAGCCAAAGGAAGGTACGCAGTATCCCCATCGTCAGGGTCGTTGTTGAGCGGGTAACCAAGGTTTGTACTAGTTTGGCCGAAAAGGGTATCGAGGGGTAAGATATAAGTATTATAACGAGCTTGAACCAGCCGCTGGTACCCTTGCACGGAAGCCAAGGATTCGGAGTCGGCGGATGTAGTCCCAGGAATGTACTGTGCGCCGTAACTAGGAGAAGTCCAGTTTTCCACGCGCTCGAACTAGGGGAGGAGTGAACAGAAATCCCAGTCTTCATTTCCAAACACCGTGGACCACGCGTCGTAGTCCATGCCATAGCATTGATGGCAGAAGAGCCACCCAAGACTTTCCCACTGCAATACATCAGGAAAAGACAAAATCAGAGCGGAGTAAATTCGAACGAACCGCAGGTAATGGATAGTACGGCCACCTAGTGTTGGCTGGGGGACAGTTACCAACCAAGGTAGCATTTGGATTCTGAAGGTAGATGCTGGCGCCATGTGGCATATCAATGACAGGATCACCTGACTCATTGTATGATCCGGCGTCGATGACACCGACGCGGAGCCGTGGAGCCGTTGAGCTTACAGTCTGTTTGCAAGTACGAGACCTGCCGTTCCACCTCCAACAATCACGATATCAAAAGTGGACGCCGCGAAAGACTGTGGCATCACTGTCGCCCGGGACATAACCAGCCTAGCAAATGCGAGTACTGTGATGGTGCGAAACGGTCTCATCTTGTGAAGTCCGTTAGAACTAGAAGAGATGGGTGAGAATGGTGATGATTTTAAAGATGGAGATTTGCGACACTTACGCCTCAGGCACGGCCAGATATATATCAATGACTTGGTTGTAAACGGCTTCTGCCTGCTTTGGAATGAGTATTGCATCCGACTGCACTGATAAGAAGTTCCTTACAGTGGCAGCGAGTCGACACATGGCCTTTGGTTCCAACCTTGTCGTTTCTTTTCATCACGCGTGACAAGCGTGAGGACATGTAAAGCTCTCCGCCTGCACAGCCTTGCTGGCCCGCAAGACGGACAAGAAGGCCGCGCACCCATACATCTTCACTGTGATGTGTGGCTGGCCCGCACTTAGTGATGGATGACTCGAATGCGCGTATGGGGAGTCAATTGTGGAGGAAGAAAGCACGTGGCACCTATGTCGAGGCAATCATGAAAAGGATGGATGGGATGTGAATAATTCCAGGAAAATGACCGCATAACCTTGTTTTGAAAAGTATTCAGCGCAGATGACACCCGATCGTGTGCTTGAGAGAAAAGCATGAATTTGTCCACACTGGCAGGTAAGGCAACACACCTGCACCAAAATCAAAGACATCGGACATATTGGGTCGAATGAGTGACGATCATATCTTCACCTGAGGTTCAGGCTCACACGTTGAGTTTCAGTGGAACCGTTGTACCTCCACTACTGTTCCGTCATTTTCGGATTGCCTCTAATTTACCCAGCTAATTTACCCATGAATTACGCAGTGTTCGGCATTCAACATGGATCCGGAAATTGAAGCGGTATGGAAAGCACGACGGGCATGCTCTCTTTTGCCGTCCGGAGTGCTTCTTTTGCGGTCAGTTTTTTCAGTTTGGTTATATGGGTTCGGGGGACACGGGACACCGCTACATCGTATTGCTTGTAGGCTTTCATTGATTAAAAAAAGGTACATGGTCAAGAAAATTTTACCGTCTGCTCCAATGTATTTCGTGTCCAGTGGGTACAAGAAACAGTAGATATTAGTACATGAAAGACAGAAATCTGAGTCAGTCCTTGTCAATGTCATCTTCACCCTCCTCCAAGTCGTCATGTTCGAATGCCTTCAGTCCAAATTCAGATTGTTGAGGTGGGTCCTGATGCAATAGTTGCCAGGTTTTCAGACGAGGATGATGACGACATGGATGATGACTGATTACTCTTTCGTGTACTATCTACCATTCCCTATTCTTGTACCCACCGGACGCGAAATACATTGGAGCAGACGAGAAAATTTTCTTGACCATGTACCTTTTTTTAATCAATGAAAGCCTACAAGCAATACGATGTAGCAGTGTCCCGTGTCCCCCGAACCCATATAACCAAATTGAAAAACTGACCGCAAAAGAAGCACTCCGGACGGCAAAAGAGAGCATGCCCGTCGTGCTTTCCATAAGCGGAGCCTCAACCTTCCACACCAAC
>QFEI01001253.1:0-32646 GCA_003316145.1 Neoboletus magnificus | reverse complement strand
GCTGCGACAACGTCCGGATGTTCGCCAGGCCGCACCTGAAGGATCAGGGAAACAGCTTTGTGCCAGTCAGATCGGAGAAAAGCCAGGCCAATACTGTGTGTAGGTACTGCAGCTGTGCCAAATCGCTGCATACCTGTAAACGGTCAGGTTTCACATTGAAACATCACGTTGCTGCACTTTACCATAATAGTTGATAAATCCTTTTTGTTTCATACTATTCATAACCAGATCGAGCATATTCATTGAATCAACTTGCAAGTTCCTAAGAATGGACTTGCATCAGAATGCTAGCCGTGTAGAACGGAGATTGCGCTAACCGCAAAGTGATCATGAACTCGTTACCCTTGAGCATACCAAGCTCCAAACCCGCTTTGCGATAATTCAGATCCGCAATGCGGACACCGCGTTCTCCCCTCTGACTAACTGCCTCGTGAAATGAGCGCCGACCAATCTGATTGGCAGCTTTCCACACATCATCAACAGTTTTATTACCACGCCGCAAGGATACACGTTGAACCGTGACGCCTCTCTTGTCCTTTGTACCAGCAACAGCGAGATCCTTGACGTTGACGTGCAAAGTACGGGACAGGTACGCGAGTGCGTCCTGCGTATCGCGGTTTGTCTTTTGCAACGTGAAGTGAACATAGGGAGGGTATTCCCCGCGCGGCGTTCGTTCCCCTCGAGCTGAGGTAATGAATCAGGACAAAAGAGTATCTGAGAAGCTTTGAAATTTACCCCGCGAACCTCCACGACCACCGCCCCTTCTTGACCACTTGATAGTGATGCGGGAACCTCCCTCGCCAGCTGGGGTAGACACGTCCGTTTCACTTTCAAGTTTTCCCCTGAATAGCTTTCGGACTACCTGGTGAAGGGCAGTTCGTGTAGCTTTCGAATCGATAGGCTACACCTTGTGTGAGAAGCAACAAAACTGTCCCGCTAGATGACACACCTTGCTGAGGACCCTCCGGTGATCTTCCCGCTCATTGCCTTGCGAGCGACCACCACGGCCTCTCTGTCTCCCTCTCCCACCGCGAACATTTCGATTCTTTCCCCGCCCTGTGTCAGAAGACTGGGGTTCGTTGTCTTGGCCTCGTTCTGGGGCCTCGACGTCTTCCGACTTTTTGTGCGTCCTGTTCACATAGCCGTTGTCGCTTACTCGCGGAGGTTCGGGACCTTCGAGGTACATTTTTTTGAGTTCGACAATCGATGATTCGGAGAGGAAGGGAGATAATGATGATTGAAATGTGTCGTCCCAGGTGACCTCGTCGTCGACCACCGCCTCGCGTTCGTGTTCTTCGCCGCCGACATTCGGCACAATAGTGTTGTCTGACTGATATATCTTGGATAGCCCTGCCTGCTCGTTGATGTCACCGACTTGGACGTCGGTGGTTTCTCGCGTCGACGCGCCGGTACTCTCATCAGCGACAACAGATGGAGCAGGTTTGTCTTTCTTCGATTCCGGTAAACCGAGTGACTTGACGTGCACTACCTGATGATCCAAATCGACTTCATTGACTAGGAAATCCGTAAATCTGTGGGTGGTCTAAGTGTCGCGCTGCTGTAACGCGAAGGGTTGCTCACCGTTGCTTGATGATGCCACTTATTGGAGGAAGATCGCGAGTGATGTATTCAGAGATCCCAACATCGCATTCCAGTAGTTGACGGAGTCCGTCAGACGTGGTCTGTGGTGAGCCAAGACCCAGGAGAACGTGACTGGGCGGAAGGATAGACTGGGAGTTTTCACCGACGACGTGGTTATCGTCGAACTCCGTCCTTTTGGTGCGCTTCGGGGACCGAGCCTCGTCGTCGTCGTCTTCGCGTTCACGGACGGGAGCCGACATGAATGCACAGAGTTGAGGTCGTCGGATTCGGAAGTGGCTTATCTTACCCGATCGTCATGTCGTCCCCCCATCTACGCAGCTATGAAAATCGCGCTCAAAAGCACAACAATCCCGCTGCACGAGCCCTCCTGCATCTCATAGCGAAGAAGAGAACCAATCTCTCCGTCAGTGTTGATGTCACCCGAAAGAAAGACTTCCTGGCCATCATCGACGCTGTTGGACCCTATGTCTGTCTCATAAAGGCATCCTGCTCTTTCTTTCGCACTAGGACTCTGCTCACGAGTCTGGCGATAAGACACACATTGATATCCTGGAAGATTACGATCCGTTCGTCATCGAGGAGTTGCAGGCACTTAGCAAGAAGCATGATTTCTTGATTTTCGAGGATCGCAAGTTCGCCGACATAGGTGAGGCTCCGCAAAATCATCCATCTTCCCTCTGTGCTCAGCTTTACTCGAGGTAACACCGTCGCGCTTCAATACTCCAGCGGGGTCTACAAGATCGCAAGTTGGGCACACATAACTAACGCACACGCTGTACCAGGTCCCTCCATTATCACCGGCCTTGCATCAGTCGGTCTACCTCTCGAGAGAGGACTGATTTTGCTTGCCGAGATGAGCTCAAAAGGTGCCCTCACGACCGGCGCGTACACGGAAGATGCGGTTCGGATGGCACGGGCTCGACGTGATTTTGTCATCGGATTTATCGCACAACACCGAATGGAAGGCATTGGAGCGCTTGAAACTGACAATGTTCCCGACGAGGACTTCTTGGTCTTCTCCCCTGGCGTCGGACTGGATGCTAAAGGGGATGCTATGGGACAACAGTATCGGACACCGGCTGAGGTGGTGACAGACTGTGGGTGCGATGTAATCATTGTTGGCAGGGGGGTTTTCGGCCTTGGTCATGACATTGACGTGGGGGAGGTTCAAAGGCAAGCGCAGAGATACCAAGCTGCAGGCTGGGAAGCCTACGAAAGACGTTTGTCAAGATAATATCCATAGACTCGAAGAGGCCTGAAATTCAATTCGTCTTCTGGTGGTTAAGGTGCACACGATATGATTAATTGACACCGATCACGAAGTCACCGTTAGCCAACTGCCCTATCTTGTTCTAGTCTCTCTCGCTCGGCTTCTTCAGCTGCCTCCTTTTCTTCTGCCTCGACGACCTCAATGTCAAGGGGGAAAGTCAAGATTGCAGCGACTCCCGTTAGTTGATTTAGCTCTGCAAAAAGGTTAGACACTTTGCAGTTACACCCGCGCTGTACGCACGTTGACCGGACTCATGCATGCTAGAGAAGATCACCACTTCCGCCCCTTTCTGCTGTACGCTCTCAACCAGCGTTACGTACCGCTTTCTTGTCTTCGGATCACTCGCACTGCAGTAACCTCTTCATCTCAACTGCTTTCGCAGAAAAAAGTTGACCCATACCGGAAAAGTCCATCAGAAATCAGGAGCGTACCGACCGCCCCTCGATCTGCGGCTAGACAAACGTGGTCTGGCCCGTACCATGCACGCATTTCGTCTGATCCCAACATCTTGAAAAACCTATGGCATTTCAGGAATCCCCCCCAATGGTAAAGGAGAAAATTCACCTATCTAAGACAATACCCTCACGGGCAAACTTTGTCTCCTTCAACTGTGCGACGATCTATGGCGTATGAATGAATATGAGCTAATGCCTTGCGATTAGGACTGAAATATACCTCGGGACTCTTCAAGACCTCCACCAAGCTGTGGACGTGTGCGCTACTGACATGAACTTTGAGACCCTTTTCCCGCAGCGCCTTCGCCAATACCTTGTCGTTTCGCTTCCCAGCTTCATTTATCATCGTAGAATAGACTGCATCTCTAACCCATCCAGGGCTGGCGAACACGATGGCGCGTAAACTCGGATTGGCGAAAGGAATGTGCCGGACGAACGCATCATAGACCATCATGTAGAACTTTGCCATCGCTTTCTCGTGCTGCGACGTTCCTGGCGCGGAGGCCTTGCGCGGTATGGGTACAGAGAGTCGGTGGGTTATGACGGTGAGATGCTGGGACAACAGGCAAAATGCAGCAGTTCCTTCACCGCAGACAACCGCACCAACTTCCGCCCCACGTCCAGGCATACAGGACTCTTCGACGCGAGAGAGAGCTATGCTATCCCATCCCTCGAACTTTTCAATTCGGACATCACGATTTGGCTCGATGTCAAGGGTGTGAAAAGCGCCCATCCTGACATGTTGGTTTTCGGATGTCACTCGGCCAGATATATGAAGTGCAGCAGTAGTCGGAGGGGGAACAGAGGATGTCGAGCCTCCAGAAGGTGCTTGATCTGTTGTAGATGGTTGGGTACCAGAGGAAGAATACTCGACTCTGGAGACTTGTAGCGTGAGATTAAGTCTGATCCGATGGGATTCGGTAGAACCTGTCGCTGATACGTTCTGCACTCGTCTACATTCACCATTCATATCCCACGACAAGAGGTTCAGCGAGACTTCGTACCGAATAGCAGGCGCTCTGACTAGATCATCTTGTTGTATGAGATTGTACAGGTGCCACATGTCCTCGTCGTCTTCAGGACGAAGGGCGACATGGCCCTGTCTTGGTGAGTCATGCAGTTGGGTGCAAAGTTGCAAACTTACTGTACCACTTTTGTCGACATACTTTCCGACGAGCTTCATGATGATGGAACGAGTGTGCCAGGAACTCGCTCGATTAGGAAATCAATACAACTTCCGTACTGTACAGTCATCGAATTCTTCGTGCTCGCTCTCGTCAACGTCCATTCATTTGGCGGACAACAGCAACGACAAATTAGTCATCCAGATCAAATTCTTCATCCTCATTGTCCTTTCTGAGCTTATCCCTGGCTGACCCGCGATGACTGATAGAGTAGGTGTGACTGAACGAGTTCTCAGCCTTTTGCAGAACACCTATTTCGAGGTAGATCAACAAACGAAACATGAGATCTGCGGCTAGCAAAACAAATTCACCACTTTGTGAAAGCCTGAGTTCGAGAACGGCAGTTTCGAACACATCGCTATTCCCAAGGTCTTCGAATCCAACGAGACTAGAGGAACGTAGCAAATGTAAGAATCGATCCAACAGTGTAACGAACCGAAACTCACCGATCCCTCGAGACACCATCTACAAAGCACATCACACACGGAAGGACCTGAACGGACAATCGTTCGACCAACCATGGTACGTTCTCCACAAATACACGTATGAACCGCGTAGCAAAGTACTTTGGGGCCAATTTCTACTGGGAGTACTGTCAGCGGGGACAAGGAGGACATCAAGGTGCTGCTTACGGCGAGATGCTTGTCCATGATTTCACATCTTCTAAAGTTGCTGTGGTAGAAATGTATTATGCAGCGAGGTTCGTTGCTGGTGGTGCATTAGGTCTTCGCGACGAGGCTTTCTTTGCTTTCCACAGACTTCACTTACGAACTTATCCGAATGACTTCTTTCTCGTTGGTGATCTCGGTATAAGACCCATGCGCATTTTCGTGCATCTCTTTCAGCCTGTTAGCCCTGGTGGATATCATGTAGGTTTTGACCAGGTATCCAGAGGAGCGAATGCAGTACACACTGTAGTCTGAGCTGTTCGAGTCCATGCTCTCTAAATTCAGCTGAATCGGCGTTCTCAATCTCCGCCTCCAGTTCTGCGAAGATGGCGTCGTCGTCGTCTGCCTCCTCTCGCGCACGGTTCGATTCGACCACACGCGACGCTGAAGAGCTGATCTTTGCGTCCATGATTGCGAAGAAACTTGGTTTAGACAGACCCAGGCTATCAAGCGCAGTCTACGCTTGCAAGTCAAGCGACCACAACACCATCGACGATGCCTTTTTGGGAAGCTCGTTATCCTGTACAATATTTACACTCGATATACAACTCTTGGACGCTCCGTAAATTGTTCACTCTTGACCCGGATTCTTATACCTTCTAATCGCCCTCTCCCTAGCCTCTGCATGTTCAACAACGGGCCTTGGATACCCCAGCTTGTCAGCAACCCTTACCGGAGGGTTGTGGAGCTCTATTGCGTGAGGTGAGCCCATGTAATTTCCATAACACGGAAAATCGCTACCTGACCCTCGTAGGTCCTTCAGTTCAGGGACATACATCCGGATGTAATCACCCGTCGGATCTGCCTTTGAGCTCTGCGTGTATGGGTTGAAGATGCGAAAGTAAGGTGCAGGATCAACGCCGGTGGATGCACTCCATTGCCATCCACCATTATTGCTGGCTAGGTCTCCGTCAACAAGTTGTTCCATGAAGTACTTTTCATGGAGTTGGTGAATTATACGTGGTGGAAGAGAATGGTTTCAGCAAACTCACCTGTTCCCCCAATCGCCAATCTAACATCAGATCTTTGGACAGGAACATTGCGGTAATCATTCGCATCCGGTTATGCATCCACCCTGGAGGACACGTTAGACACACTATAAATGTCAAATCCCTAGCATAAATTACCCATCGCGTTCATCTGCCGCATAGCCGCGTCGACGATAGGGATTCCAGTTTTTCCTTGTTTCCACGCAGAAAGATGTTCTTCATTGACTTCCCACCTTACGTTTGCAAATTTTTCCTGGAATGGTCGTCCCATCGATACTCGAGGAAAGTTCGCCAATACATTCGTATAGAAGTCCCGCCAGGCTGGATAATATATATAAGAAAATTTCCAGTATCGTAGAACCACACGTACCAAGTTCCTGGACCCAGCGTCCAATTCCCGTAGTCCGCCCAGCGTCCACCTTCTTCAGTCCAACTAGGATCATCGTCGCCCGGATACATTCCCGCGGCGATATAACGCCAGCCGATAGATAAGGGCTGAGTCTGGAGGTCGTATCTTGATCACCTCTATCTCTTTTTTCTGCATATAACAGGATGCGACTCCGTTTATTGGATACTTCGGCGTATTCCGCCAGTGGGTCAGCTGTACCTAACTGCGACATCCTTGCCTTTGTGTTAAGAAAACGTGAAAGTATCTGGATGTCACGGACGAGGGTTAGCTTTGGTAGGAAGATGCAGTCGAACCCAACCTCTTGAACAGCGGCCGATCCTGCCGGCCAAACCTTGACCATTATTTCTCTGTCGGCAGGGTCCAATTCAAAGCCTTCAACGGAGTGAGGTACTGGGGTATCGAAAAGCGTGCCAAAATTCGGGTGTTGGCGGACAGAACTCGGGTTCGCCTCGGGCAGAGGAGACTCTTCGAGGTATGTACTAATCTTCTCGTTGAGCTTCGCAATCCAAATTCTTTGGTAAGGGGAGTAAACCTGCAGAATATAAGGCGAGTATGGTCGTGACGGATACACTCATACCGTATGAGCCTTTCCGTCTTTTGTTTTGATAACACCGGGCTCGATGATACACCTGTCATGGAAGTAATGTGGCTGTATGCCCTTCTCCTTTGACAGATCAAGAACTTTCAAGTCACGCCTGAGTTCGTCTACTTCGTATTCCATGTTGGCAAACACCTTCGTGCATTGGAAAGATTCAAGAAGTGAAATGACTTTTGAAGGAATCGTATGTCGAGGAGAGTGTAACGCTGTGTGTAGAGGGATATCAAGTTCCGCGAGCGATTTCTACAATCTGTAAGCGAGCTTTCCGCCACAATGATTTGGAACCAAACTATTACCTTGATCTCCGACAAATTGCGAAGCACAAAGTCGATTCTCCGTTTACTCCTATCATGAGCAATATAGTCCTGAGGACTAAGCAAGAAGAGTACTATGAGCGGGATCCTGTCCTGGACGGCTTGTTTAGATGCTGCTGCAAGCGCTCTGTTGTCCACGACTGCCAATAAGTAATTCAAGGTTTCAGCTATAACGGCTTCGCATCCCGTGGTGAACCAACTCACTACGCAGATCACCCATTCGCATCCAATATATTATTGATTTCCCGGGTTGTGGGTTTTGGACCACATTGGGCATTTCGGCGAGCAACCTCAGGAAAGGGGGGTTAGCTTGTGCCGTTGCCGCCGCCTCTACCGTGGCGACCTTTCGGGGTGTGAATGGACGAGCACTCCTTCCCCTCTTTGACATGCTAGCTGGGCTTGGACTGTGAGCTCTCTTCGACATGGTGGAAAGGAAAGAAAGAGGATGAAATGTTGAGCATTTTGCATTCTGACTGAGACGCTCCAAGCCTCGATCGGTGTGTGTTGATCGGGGACACGTGAGATGATGTCACACATCACTCAGTTCCCGGGCGTGTCCTCGTCAAACGGAATGTTCCACTGCCATATGTTATCCGAAAAGAATTAATTTACAAGATAAATCCATACACAAAACGGTCATGCTTAGTAATATATGAGGGAGAGAGCAACCCCTAGCCCGAGGTCACCAAAGGGAAATATGAGATGAGTAACAAAGTGGAAATTTCACAATGTAAAGTCGAATCGATCGATAAAGCAGAACAATGACAGACGTCGTCCTCAACGCCCATTTGACCGTTTTCACGGAGTGGGGGAGTGGACGAGTTCACAGCCACTAACATACCATTTACGGCATCTTCCCAAAGTGGAAGAGGGCGCGTTAGGTCTTGCCACCACACAGCGGCGTCGTCCTGTTCCCTCCGTGCAGGTTCGCCCATACCACTTCTCCCGTCTGCCTGGTCATGGATTTCCCCACACCAAGAGAGATAGAGCTCGAGACTGCTCTTAGAAAACGAGATGCACAGGTTGCGGAACTCACGGTGAGACCGATGGCCACTTGGGAGCGCCCATGCCTCCTTGGGTCGTCTGTTGACCTCTTTCCTAACTCTCGCAGACCGAGATTTCACGACTTCGCCAATTTCTGGCCGTACAACCCCAATCGTCCACGTTGGATCCTATTACGTTACCCCCTACACTGGTGTCGGTGCTATTGTCACACGTCAACAAGACGGCCGCGAGCGGTCCACTCACTGGTTCTTCGTCCTCAAGCACGGTCAGTGCTGCGTTGACTCAACGCGTACACCTGCTCCAAGAGGAAAACGATGAGCTGTACGACCTACTAAAACACGGCGAAACTGGGAAATTGAAAGAGGAGGTACGAGGACTCCGACGTGTGGTGGATAGACTAGAGAGCGCACTCCGAGGTGACTGTTCTTCTTATTGAACATGCTTGTGCTAACCGCAAGCCTTTCTCAGAGTCCCATCAAGTCGTCACATCCCTCTCGTAAGCTATCGCCGTGACCCCAGTTTTCGCGGTTATTTACCCATCCGGATCTTAGGACTGAATTAGATAAGTCGTATCAAAGCTTCCAATCTTACCTGCGGCAGAAGCAAGTTAATTCGCAAGTCCACCATCTGCCACCCCGTGATTCATACCACCCCCCGCCGCATCCACCGCTGGCCACCAATGGATTATCCAAGCCGCCTCCGACAGCACCTAGAGCACACAAGAAACCACGGCTCTCCGACGCCAAGATATCGCCAGCTCAGTCGAGCGTGTCGCTTCCCCCGTCAAAAACCCATGCCTCAGTCAAGCATGAGCCTTCACATTCGCCTCGCATCTCGCCCTCCGAGGTTCGTCCCAAAAGCAACACAAAGATGGAAGTGGACGAAGATTCACGTACCCGACCGCGTTCTCCCCAAGAGAGGGATCGTCCGCGTCAGCGCGAGAAAGAGCGTGCTCGAGACCGTGAGCGTGATCGAGAAAGGGATCGAGAACGCGACCGGGACCGAAATCAATTCTCGCGGCGAAATGGCACGGGAGGCGGTGGTGGCGCAGGCCGCAGAAATCGTGGGTACAATCATCCATACGCGGGTGGGGATCGGACGTTGGCAGAAAGAATGGGACTTTAAAAGCTGTTACTCTTTTCACCTTTGCATCTTGGATGGGACGCCGGCCTAACATAGTGTATTTGGTACGAAAAAAACCTCTTACGTTGACTTGTTTGTATCGTTAGCTGACGAGCCCTCTTCTAGTCCTGTACCCGTAACCTACCGCTGCCCGAGTTGTTTGGGCTATACGATATACGATACGTATTTATGGGATACTCCGACAGGTCTTGGCTAGCGCTTGATTGGCGCTGGTGCGATACTTGAGATTAAGGGACACTCGGACAGATTCTCATCAAGGCAGAGTAGGGTGAATCCCGTTAATGCACTTCCCCTAAGAAATTCTGGTGCGCCACGGATCCTCGTCCGTTCGGAGATGCGAGGCATTGACAGCACAAGCACCAATCATTACGTGATTGTCAGACTGGATTTAATACCAAGGTTGGGAGTTTGACAAAGGGATGTTGAAGGAGGTGTGACAGGCCACATACATACATGGATGTGATTTTACGAGAAGTGGGCTTTGAACATAGATGGAAGCAAGGGTGGCCCAAAGTATGTATAGCAGGATCGAGATTAGTAGGTGGATGATTAAGGCTAATGGTAACGTCGATGTGGGCTGGATGAAGGAATGCAGATGGTGATTGTACAAGAGATGTTGTACGAAGTGAAAGGACTGTTGAGAGCAAGGGATAGACGGTACTAGTGGTTAAGGGGGTGAGGCGGAACGAAATGGTAAGACGTTGAGGTTGGAGTACAGTAATAGAACACGGCACTCGACGGAGAGATGATACAATTGCGGATGGCAAAGGAATGAGAGTTGAGCAGAGAAGAGGAGGATCATGAGTGACGCTGTCCCGTCGGATTGTGCACGGCGAAAAACTGCAAGCAGGTAAGCGGGCCACCAGCCTGTGATTCGCAGCACATGTTTGGGGGATCCTCCCTTGAATGATCAAGATAGAGGAAGGCAGAAACGCGATTTGGGGTGGATGGCCGACGTGGTGGCCTGATAGACGAGCGGTTTGTGGTGAGGACAAAAGGCGGGATAGGAGGGACAGGGGGAGGTGGGGAATGGATGGCAGGGCTCGGTGGCGGGGAACGGCAGCGAAGGGGGAGTTGGGAGAGCGTGCGCTTTACGCGAGGACAAGGGCGACGCATGTTCTCGGCCCTGGACGCGTCACGGTGAAGGGCGTCGTGGGAGAGGGCGTGAGTGAGGGTCTTGTTAAGGAAGGGAGAGGCGACCGACGCGGGGAACGGCGGGGAAGGGTGGCTGTGGAGGGTGAGACGGCGGCGGGAGGTGATGTTTGTGAGGGGGGGCGGCGAGGGGAGGGGAGTGGGGACGAGCAGGGGAGACGGCATCGGGGGAGGCGGCGAGGGGGAGGGAGAGTAGGACATGAGCGGAAGTGGTGCATGGACGGATAGATTTATATCGGAGCGTCATGTGGCGGTGCTAGCCATCTCCGGTCCAGATCTCACTAGCACTTCCGTGTCAGCCCCTCCGACCGTACAAATGAACCCGCGCGTCCAATGTCCCCCTATCGCTGTCCTTTACCATGCTCTCATTCCTGCTTCTTGCATCCGCCGTCTCGCCTCTCCTTTCCTTTGCCCTTCCTTCCTCACCCACACACTCTTTGCATCACAGAGCATCTCATCGTCCGCGCATCATGACATATTATGCTGACTGGGCACCCCCAAAGTCCATCGATTATAGCCTATTCGACACCATCATCTTTGCTTTTGCACTCCCTGACCAGTACTTCCGGCTGACTTGGGACACAGAGCAGGCACCCTCCATGCTCGAAGGTATCGTCCCCACCGCACACGCCTATTCAACAGACGTCATACTCAGCATCGGTGGCTGGACCGGAAGCAGGCTAGTCCCTTCCGCCCTTGCCAGTCTTACCCCCTCATGCCTCTATCAGATACTTTTCAGATGCAGTCGCAACCCCACAGAGCAGGGATATCTTTGTCAACAACATCCTCGACACCTACAAGCGCTACAACCTTGACGGCATCGACATCGACTGGGAGTACCCGGGTCAAATCGGCCAACAGGGAAACGCCGAAAGCCCCACCGATTCCGCCAACATGCTCCAGTTCTTCAAAGACCTTCGACAGAAGCTCCCTCCAGGTGCCATGATATCCGCTGCCGTACAAGACTCCACCTTTACCGGTCCAGACGGTCAACCTATCAAAGACGCATCTTCTTTCTCCGAGTTTGTCGATTGGATCACCCTGATGAACTATGACACTTATGGAAGTACGCTCACTCCCCCCATCCCCTTCACTCACACTCCGTTACACCTCACCCTCTCTCACTCTAGCCCGGATGCCCCCTGGACCAAATGCCCCTCTCTCCGACGCTTGCGGCAATTCCTCCCAGCCCGCCCAGAATGCCGTGAGCGCTTTAAAGGCCTGGACATCGGCCGGCTTTCCTTCCAGCAAGATCGTGCTCGGTGTCCCTGGATACGGCTACATCGTCCAATCCAACTCTAGAAGTCTCTCCGCACGTTCCCCTTCCCGTGCTTACTCCGAAGACGGCAGCGGTCAAATCCAGTTCCAGTCGCTCATAAATCAAGGCATTCTCACACAGGATCCGGATGGATCATTCCGTGGCTCGGCAGGTTTCGTTCGTGAATGGGACAATTGCTCTTCGACCCCCTACCTCCATTCAGGCTTAGCTGGACAGGTAATCCCATACGATGACACTGAATCCCTTGGTATAAAGGCAGCGTGGGCTAGAACGATGAACATGGGCGGTGTCAACTTGTTCGACGTACACGGGGATACCTCCCAACATCATCTCACCCATGCCTTGCGCGTCAACTTCTTGCCGAGTCCCACACAATCAACGGTTCTTCCGAGCACCATGCCCTCCTCCTCGAGCGCGGTGGCTCTGTCCCCGAACACGATACTCTCATCTGCGAGCGAATCCCCCTCGTCAAGTACATCCCAGCCCGGTCCAGCCCCCCTGTCTACAAATCTACCTGGTGGCATCCTGGTTCTCCCTAACAGAAGCTGGCGCACGTGGGTCATGCGGCTTTTCAGAATATAAGTATAGCCTCGCCGTTTTCAGTCTTTGTGCGTTACGTTTACCTCTGCATGAATCAAGTTGGAAAGAAGACTGTGATTTCTCGCCATGCCATTAACGTGCTACCGTAGTACCCTATGTAAATGAATGTGTCATGCAGTAGCTGTGTCACGAGAAATTCATGAGGCAAGTTCGAATGAAATCTTGTGCCTTGAAGCCTAAAAAGCTCGAAATGAAACTACGGAAGTGAATGACGGACGAACCGAAAAGATAGTAGCGAATCATTTTCGGTGTTGCAGGCGGCATCTTTGGTAATGACAATATATCCATGTTTATCAAAAACGTCCCCTGGCTACCAGTACCGTATCTTCTTCTGCGATCTTCAACCAAGTGGGCGTCCAAAAACATCGCACGCCATCAACAGGACGGCATGCGCAACACAACCGGGCGAAACAGTGCCGATGGTGACGGCGTGGCGGTATCAAGAAATAGTAACTGCTATAAGCCGCTCAGACGGGACCGGTGTCTACGCTATGAGAAGACGGAGATCAAAATGATGTGACAGGACCTAGGGAATAAAGCCTGATATAGTGCTCCTGAAACTTGAAGATGAGCGTGCATTCGGGAATAGGCCTAGACAACAGCCGATAGTGCGTAGCTGAAATAGGAGTCGGTCACATGGCGCGCAATACCTTCTTTGGACCGCGTTTCGTGGAAGAAGAATTGCGCTGATGCGAGGATGTGGCGGGACTCCTCGTACATGAGGTGGTTATTGCGGAGCTGAGCGCGAGCGAGGATGGCAAAAGTATTATGCAAGGCCGGCGAGGCGGGGAGCAGAGAAAACCCCGGTGTGATATCGGATAATAGTACTATATGATGTAAACCACTCCGACAACGAGAGGGTACGGGCCGTAAGTTGTGCGTGAGGCTCGGAGCGGAGGACTGCTGACGATGTCAGGAAAATTGCCGTTGATCGGGGGCCGCGACCAGTACGGCGCTGATTGAGTACCTGCTGTCGGTAGAGCCCATCGAGAGGTTTGTAGGATACTTGGATGTCCCGCGCCGCCATGACCAGAATACCCAGAAAGGCTGCGTACTTAATCGAGAGGCGGCAGTATCAGTTGTTTGCGTCTGTGTACACGTCTGGCTTGTAAAATAAACAAGACCAACCAGAAACATTCATCTCTTCTTCCTTCGTTATGGTCCTTCCGCGGGCATGGATAATTCAAGTGTGAGTTTTTTTCTCTCGTAAAACCTTCTCTTTGCATCTGCGGTGGTGATGACACTTTCATTTACATTATGTGAAAGCACTTGTCTCTGACTCGTGCTTTGTGAGTTTTTTTCTACAACGGTAGCTGAGCCGTACTCCCTGGTTGAAATGTGTCATTTCTCGGATTTACTAACACTCGCCGTTCAGTACGTTCAGTTTACAATGCGCTGCTGCACATCAAACCCCATCCTCTGCGATTTTTTTCTAAATAACCATGTGGCAAGTAATATTCGAGGAATTTGTGCGAATTATTTGTATCTAGTACACATCAAATGTTAGACGTTACGATATTATCTTCCAGTTCGAAAGCATCCTTGGGAACTTGGCCTTGAAGTGGGGTCAAAGCGCCTTTCAAGATGTAAAGATAGGGCGCAGATTTGGTGGGCGGCGGGAAAGATTGATATCCGACAAATAAATTACAGCGAGGGCATGAGAACTTGTACTGCCTTTCATGGCCTCCTGGTCTGTGAGAAACAAGTAGTCCCTACAATCATAGCGCTTCACGTCATGAGGGGTGTGACTTCGTACCTTTCAACAAGCACAGGCTCGACAGGGTTGGCATTCAGTTTGAATACCACCGCTTTCATGATGCCGCTATCCTGGGAACGTATGATAGTAGCCCCATCCGTTTGACGCTTTGGGAGTTCTGCAAGACTTTTTTCGATCACAAGCTGAAAAAAATAAACGATGCACTAAGCGGGGAAAAAAAAAGGGGGCGGAGGTGATTGAACCTACAATGAATTCTCCGCAGATGCAATCTGTGGAGTCAACGCGGATAAATGGAGGTGAAACTTGTAAAGAGACCGACGTGACTCACAATACACCCTGAGAGCTGCTGCTGCCGACGCCGTGGGCTGGGCTGTGACACAGTGCGCCAGGCGATTCAGACAAAAGGTGTTGCGACGATTTAGCGATGGCTAGGCTCACCATCCGCGGACGAGGAAACGGCTGAGCGGGAGACGACCTTGGGCATTTGATGGGCACTGAACAAGCAATGATGATGATATAACTCACGTGATCCGCCCCGTCAACTCGGCAACCTTGGCAGGTCCAAATTATTATTGTCTGGATCGTTTCATTATCCTCACGCATCCTCGTCTCCACTCTCATCTTCCCCCATGGCAGAGAAAGACGCGACAGCGAGACTTCGAAGAGCAGTCAAAGGTATGTGTTCGCGTACCCGTCGCCACAGCTCCTTATCCCTCCATAGAGAACAATCTCTTTCTTGTCAAGAGACTCATACAAAGAACGGACATGCGGAATCCTGACCCTGGCACGAAGCGATTCACATCTTTAGCGTGGGCTGCTGCTCTTGGTCACGAGGAAACGTTCGAGTTTCTTCTGACTGCTGGCCATGACGATGAAGAACTCAGCAGAGTGCGTATCCTGCACGCTATTCACACTTCGACTCCGGCTTACATCTGACGACTAGGATGCAGAGAGTAATACAATCCTTATGCTTCTCGCCGATTTCAAACCACCACCACCAAATCCATATGCTCCCGGTCCATCTCAAGTTGACCAGATGGGTGCCGCACTGCGCATGGCCCGGCTATACTATGACCGCTATCCATGGATCCTTGATTGGTCCAACTCTCAGGGAAAAACTGCAGTTCATATGGCAGCTCTAAAAGGCAACGAAGAACTCGTACGCGTGGGTGGATTCTGAACTTCTCCATCCTCGCGTGTTGTCTTCTTATGCATCGTTGGTTTGTTATTAGATGCTGTGTGATCTGGGCGCTGATTTTGACTTGGCTGATAATAAAGGCAACACCCCTCTTCACTAGTGAGTTCTCAATTTCTGTTTTCTGAGTAGGGTCAAGCCAACGGTTGTGTCGTCAGTGCCAGCTCTTGGGGTCACATACCGGTATGTGTGCAAGTTGACGTTTGTTCCATGTTGCGCTCATCATATAACTCAGATCGTTCAACTATTGATTGAACGAGGTTGTCAGTTTGCTGCGCGTAACAACGATGGGTTCACTGCCTCTGATTACGCTTATTCGTGAGTAATCGTAATCATCTCTCCCCGACCCGAAGCGCTCCAACGGTCATTGGCAGGTTCAGCACCAGAGATACGTTGCAGGATTCTGCACGGTCACAATTCGAGAACAACAAAAAGTCTCGGCGTATGGTATTTGCTCAAGCCGCTGCTAGAGGAAGCGAATGGGGTGGCAGCCCGGTGATCGACCGATCTGCCCATCTGCCTGTCAGGCCAAAAGACCTTGAAAATGTTACTGCGCGTATGCGAAGTGGTTCTGGTGGGAGTCGCACAACAGCGACTTCGGATAGCGGCGACTTTGACAGTGCTGGACTTGCGCCTAACGTGGCAGCGAGCTTATCTTCATTATCTTCCTCTGCATCTTATCACCCTAGACATCCACCTCAGTTTTTGCATTCGCCACCACAGAGACTAGACAACATTTCATCCGCAGGCAGCAATGGTACCTTCTCCGCACCTTCTCCCTGTCCTTCGCAGTCACTGTCTCTCAATCTCCCGCCTCAAGCATCACTTTCGCCAATTGTGAACCGGATGCGAGAACGGGATGCTGACGAAATGGAGAAATACATGAGACGGAACCGAAGTGGAAGCGCGGGAACGTCTTCGACGGATAACAAGTCGCAAGCTGGGCCGACTTTGGGTTCGGCAGGACCTTCAGCAAGCGGTGATGAACTCGATGGCATCTCTTCGCTAGCAATAACGGGGACGACAGCTCACCGGAAGCTTCTGCGACCATCTTTTTCTGCTGCGCAGCTGCGAACTTCGCCCTCCCCTGTCCCAATCCCCACACAACCAGGGCAAAGTGATGCATCTCGAAATAGGGCAGGGACGAACCCTAGCATTGCACGTCCTGGGCAACCGTCTCTTTCACCTACTCCCATAGTCTCCAGGGCATCTTCGTCTGATTGCCCTCGTTATGAGGAGAAGCTAGTCGAAGAGCCAGAGATATACGCTGGACCATCGACACAATATGCACACTTCCCGGAACCGCCAAAAAAGAGCAACCGCGGTGCTTCGTCTTCAGCTGCAGCTGCAATCACGCGCCGCCTACCCTTTAATCTATTGTCGAAACCTCCGCCGCCGCCGCCGCCCGAGCCTAGGCACAGTGGACATCGAAGAGGTTCTTCGACGACGTCCATTCGAGGTTGAGTTTTCGCGAGATTTTCCGCCTGTATACTTTCTTGTAGTCATTCGCATTCGCGGAGTTGTTGTTGGATTAGCTCGCAAGGACTCAGTGGTACATCCTACATAGCTATGTCTTGAGCACTGTAGCACAACGCATCGTCTTGTTATTTATTGCATCTGCGCGCACGCGTTGACGGAGAATGCCGAAGTAGTTGTTCGCTTCAAAAAGGACTTTTTGGAGCTAATCAGCCAGACGCTGGCGACCGAGTTTTACCGTTCAGTCGTGCATGTTTCCAAACCCCAAGCTCGACCCTCGACACCTCTAGCGTCCCCTCATGGCTATTCCGTACAACATTGACGCCGACCCCGATCTAACATCCCAAATTCCGTGGCCTGCTGCGCGCCACAGGCAACGCACGCCGTCCGGTCCCCAGCTGGAACAGGGCTCTGAGCCCACCAGCGAAACAGCGGTCTCGTACCGTGGCATGGACGACTCCGGGAAGCAGTCGACAATTCCAGCTGAACACACGCGACACCTTTTGAGCACATGGAACCTTATAACGCTCAGTATATCTATGGCAGGAGCCCAAGTCGCCTGGACCGTGGAGCTCGGGTAAGTGTCGGTGGCGAACGTGTGTGAGGCGTGGTAGAAGGTTGTCTTAATTGACATTCGTATGTATAGATATGGCACGCCGTTCCTCCTGTCGCTTGGCATATCTGAGCAAGTTACAAGCTTGGTTTGGCTTGCGGGCCCTATCAGCGGGTTGATCGCTCAACCTCTTATTGGTCCGTCGATCCTTCCCTTTTGCGTGTGGATTTCGCCCGAGGCTGATATTTGCGACAGGTGCTATCTCTGACTCGTCACATTCCGGGTTCAGGCGGAGATATTGGGTCATTCTTTCGACCGTAGCGCTCGTTCTCTCTACGGCTGCGCTTGCGTACTGTCAGAGTACCGCCGCATTCTTTGTGGACCTGTTTGGTGGAGGTGCTGGTGACTGGGATCCCGAACGGCAGAAGCAAGTGCGTCGTCGATTGTATCAAGTTATACTGACTAATGTCACGTTAGGTTTCGAATGTCGCCATTGGCATCGCCGTCTTCGCATTCTATGTTCTTGATTTTGCGCTCAACGCCCTGCAAGCATCCCTACGCAACCTTCTTTTGGATGTCACCCCCCCTGAGCAACTCAACGCTGGGAATGCATGGCATAGTCGTATGAGTCAAGCAGGCAACATCGTGGGATATGGTTTCGGTGCGTGCATCTGTTTAACATGTACTTCGACGGCGTGTTCAACGCGCGCCACGGATAGGATTTTTACCGCTTGCAAAGCTTTCTTTTTTGGATTTCTTGGGAGGCGACCAGTTTCGCAAGTTTTGTGTCGTCAGCATCGTCATCCTCGTCATTACCGTCTGGATCACATGTTTCTACCACGAAGAGAAGGAAACCACTGACAGAAGGAAAGAAAGGTGGGATATCCCGCTACTTTCCTATTGCACAATTGATCATCCGAATGTAAGGCAAAACAAGCTTTACGATGTGTTGGAGAACATCTATTTAGCCATCACTTCCCTCCCCGAGCCTATCAGGAGAGTTTGTTTTGTGCAACTCTTTGCCTTCATGGGCTGGTGTGTTGCCCGTATGGTTGTATGGTTCCGTGTCCTCTCTTACATGTCCTCCACACAGGTTCCCCTTCCTCTTTTACTCCACCACTTACGTTGGTCAAATCATGGCTTACCAGCTAGGCCGAGAGCCCGACATTGAGATAGCCACACGGACTGGCGAATTTGCAATGCTTCTTTACAGTATAGGTGCGCATCGTCTTGTGTTCTTTTTCTGTCATTTGGTCAAACAGCTTTTCCCACAGTGGCCGTCATTGCAGGTGTTGTTCTTCCTGCCCTCACACGCCGCGATCCCAGTCTACTCCCTGAAGAGGGTGATGACGAACAAACACACATCCAGCGCCTCCGTCTTAACCTGCACAGGTGGCGTGAAGAGGCTCGTGCTTCAGGGAAATCACTCCAATTTCCCCGGAGGCCACTTCTCCTGAGGGACATCTGGATGGGTGCTATGTTGCTTTTTACGATATTGATGTTTTGTTCGTTTTGGATATCGACGGTCCCCGGGGCAATTGCTATGATCAGCCTTGTCGGAATCTGTTGGAGCGTAGCTTGTTGGGTACCATTTGCTATCATCATGGAGGCGGGTATCCCTTTGGCTCTGTTGGGTATCTTGAATATTGACGGTTTTGATATAGTTCCTCAAGGAGATGACCGAAAGTTCGTCGACGCCAGCCACCCCACGACCGGCAGCACGACGCTCTTGTGATGAACGTGATCCCCTCATGCAACGCGAGTCCGACGGCACGGAGGTCAATGCCACTACGGTTGGCGAGCCATTAAACGCTAAAGAAACAAAACCTGTGGCAGGGGGAACAATACTTGGAATCCACAATCTGGCGATTGTGATGCCACAGTTTATCGTGCGTATTATTCTTGTTTATCTTGTCAGCTTTCATCCAACATTACACACACAACAGATCGCTGTCGTGGCAAGCCTCATCTTCAGCATTGTTGATGAATCCACGCCGTCTAAGCCACTTCCCTCTCCTCACCCTGAAGACGTTCTGTCGACCCTCGCATCCGGTGGCCTCGGTGACCATACGACTTACTTTGGGAAGAATGGTGTGGCATGGGTATTACGATTTGGTGGGCTCTGCACACTCTTGGGAGCTGCGTTTGCGAGGATGGTGCCACTCACGAAAGCGGAGAAGGAGACTCGGGCCGCATTTAGGGTGTTGAAGGCTTTAAAGGCGGAAGAGGAGGAACCCTGATGTCAGCATACGCTTGGAACTGGCAGAACTTAGTATTGAACAGTGCATGCTTGCATTTGTTACCAACGTTTTCCGTTGCACTGCAATATTCCTTCTAGTTATGGTCTTTTCCGTCGTATCGTCGTTGCTGTCAATGTTTTTACTTGCATGTACGGTGTAACAGTATTAATGGTCCTGGAGTCTAATATGCCGTTTTTTTCTTTCGGATGTGTGCATCAAGAGCTGCTAGACAGCCATCAATGTAACTGCCAAGTCCCATCCGCTCCCCGCCCTCGAAGCGACGTAGCGGGAAGGCACAATTGTCAGTGCTGGCATCTCGTTTCCAAACATGATTTCAAGGAGGAGGACAATGACTATATTTCATAAAATGATTTTAGCACGCATCACCAGGAGACAATGAGTCGGCATACGTCTCCCGCTCACGCTTGATTGATGGCTCACAAACGCTTTCGCAGCCAAGGTACGCTTCAAAAAGGGCGTAAAATCCTGAATCGCCTTCATTCGAGATGCTGCCTGCGCGACGAGCGCATCCCGCAGGTTAGGCGTGTCAGAACCCCGTACAAAGACGACGGCACAGGCTTCCGAAGAGGGTGGAAACCCCGATATTTCATAGTGGACTTGAATCTCGGCATCAGAGTAATCGGGGTGTCGAACTGTTATATCGCCTTTATATTTTTTGTCCCAAAGTGAAGTCGACCAGGATACGCCACGATGATTAGGAAATTTTGGGGATGCAGAGGTGGCGAACGTCACCTTGAGCAAATTCAAGAGACTTGTCTACCGCTGGTTCATCTTCCTCCGCATCCTCTTCCTTGGATGATTCTGGATCAGAAGCGACAAATCGGCCACTGTGTACAAGAACTTGTTTCTCTACCCGGGCACCACGCGGAAGGGATGAAAGGACTGCGTAGAGTGTCGGTGTAAGCTTCATTGATCGTCATAGGATTAGCGTAGTGGAAGGGCAAGGGACGAGACAGGCATACCCCATCGATTAATTCCACGTTCTTCCGGACGTGATCCACATCTGCCACATGAACGAGATAATATATCGCAAGCTGGATCCATCCCCCCTGTCCGCTGCCATCTCTTGGAACGTCGTCCGTGCCCAACTCGGAGCTTGAGTCATTCCTGCCGAATCCACCCTCGCTTCCATCGCCCAACTTAGAATCTGGCGCGGCCCTAATGATTCGCGCTATGTGCTGTAGGACAAGGGCTATCTCAAGCGGAAGAGTGGAGGACGTTATGGACGAGGATGAGGAAGGGGTCGAGGGTGCGAGTGAAGTTGATGGTAGAGTCAAGGAAGAAGGTATTAATCCAATCTGGCCTGATATGAATGTATAAGGTGGTATCTGTAGATTGAACGTACTCAATTAGAGAAGGCGGATTGACAAGTCGTTAACCTCAAGGAGGATGGGGAAGATCACCGATGGAAGGGAAGAATCACGTACACTGATAGCTTGCGAATAAGGACCTATATTCGCAGGTGCCCAGTAGCTCAAGCTCTGAACGTGAAGGGCCTTCCTTACTCCTGTTTCTCCTTTCATCTTCCCTGTAGCCATCTTGTCGTCCAGTGTTCCACCCGGTTCCCCGACCCACGCTAGGCAATCCAGGCCGACGCCAACCCCACCAACGCCTACGCAAGCTCTTGCAGGCGGCGATGCGCCAAAAAAGGACGCATAGGCAGCATTCGCAGAGGAGAACGTCGATCCGTCGAGGTCTGGAAGGAGAAGTGTAATGCTCGCCGAGGTTTGGAGGAGCTCTGAATGTACGGAATGTGTGGGTGAAGTTTTGGCCAGCAAGTCTGGTTTGAAGCATTGGCAGTTGTGTGATGGTGACGAGCCTATACGTACTTTGAAGTATGTCAAAGCAGTGGGCGACCTCGTCTCCAACGCTCGAGGGACGTGGATGAGACGCAGGAAGGCGAACGTTCCCAACCGCGATCCATGGACCAATGCGGCGAACGGATAGCGCAAGTTCGGGTAGTATATGCGGATGCAAAACGTTGGTCTCCGAGGCTGAATCCGAGTTTGCACCATAAAGAGACTTCTCCACATGCGTACGCAGCATCTCAAACGGACCCTCGAGTAACGGGGGGACTGGGATACCGGGACTGGCTACTGGAGCAGCCTCCTTCTTGACCAGCAGTGCACGTTTGATTCGCAGGTAAGCCACAGGTGCGATGTCGCTCTCGACCACTACTACGATCTCTTTTACCTTGATGTCAATGTAGCTCTTGAATAGCGGACTGTCGGTTGTGAAGGTCTCGTATTCTCCTCCCTCTCCGCACGGGTGTGTACCGAATCTGTGGCGAAGTGACACAAGTTTTGGTTGCATAGACGATAGTGATCTAGCGAGATCTGAGGGAGTAAGTCCTGCCCCTGCGATTTTGATAAGGATAGCCCTTAAACCAGTAGATATCATTTCAGAGAGAAGAGAAGTCTGATTGCGTTGCCAGAGGTAGGCAAGAGGTGTTAGTGAGAGGCGACGGCAGCTGTAATCGAATGAGTGAGGGAGCAGCGAGGGATCGGGTCACCGACACATGTTCTACGCGTACACGTTGATAGTTTGAGAGGATGGCGCCAACCGAGACGGCTTGTATGTCTGGGTGGTGTTCCTGGGGCACGAGTCAGGTGCGGAGAGACGAAGAAACGGAGGACAAACCAAGACATTGCAGAGCAGTGCATAGAGGTCCTCTGTCTCGTCCCCGGCGATGCCACCGCCACCAGCGGATTTGAGGCCATACTCTGCGGCCTGCTCCACCGGATTGCCCTGTATGACACGTCTGTAGAGAGGCACGTCGAGTGCCTGTGCGACGAGCGTGATGGCATCCTGACCGACGGTCTGGTACATGTACGAGTCGATTTCATCTATTCGCTGGTGAGTGAGCAAAGGTGGTTTGTGAGAGATGAACATACCCTTTCCAGAGCGAGGAGAGAGTGTCGCTGCAGCCACGAGCTGGTGGTGGTTGCGCTGACAGTGCAGCAGATTGAAGCAGCTGTCCTTTCCGCCGCTGAGCAACGCGACGTACTTCATCGCAGGGTCGCTGTTGGCAGCGGCGAACGCAGCGTTATCTTATCGCGTGCAGCCGACCCCCAAATGCGGGGTGCCGCCCTTGACGAGTTGTTCCCGACGACGCAGACTTGGACGTCGTTCGCGATGCTCTCCGCCCACTACACGGGCAGTTCGCCTGCTCATCCCCACTCTCAACACACACCCCTCCACGGACACATTTTATCTTCTCATCCAGGCCAGCAGGCGCAGTATGCCCACCACCAACATGCCATTTCTTCGCTCCTTCCCACCCCCCCTTCCTCACCGCCAACAATTGGCATGCATCCCGTAGAAAGCACGATATCTCTCCTCGAGTCTCTTGTCGCCTTCTATCACCAGGAGCGTATGTGGGTATACCGCACCCGCGCTCAGCTCGAGATGGGCCTTCTCCACCGTGCCCCCGATTTTCAGTTCGACAGCCCTGACCCTGTCGATGCTGAGCTCGACGACGATCCCGATTCTCCAGGTCAGTTACAGACCCAATCTGTGTCCTCTACAGACTCCGGAAAGATAGCAGAAAACGCTTCCCCATCCCCACCAACGAAATGGCTGAAGCGCAAGAAGGCCTTCAATTTGAGACTCGAGGGCATCTCCTCCACACGCGGGATGCTTCCCACAGTCGTGCGCGGGGGGATCTCGAAGCATGCACATCCGCATACCCAACACCGTGCTCGGCAGAGCTCAAATCTCAACCCGGCCTCAGTTCCGGCCTCTTCACAACAGAGTGGGATGCACGGGTCGACCCCGGCTGCACTCCACCCACACCCGTCCGTATCGATGGCTTCGTCAGATACTGCTATATCGTTTTACCCTCCGACGGCAATTAACACAGCGACGACACTAACGTCCCCATATCTCTCCCACCCTTCATTCCAATTTTCAACGACAGCCAATCAGCAGCCTCTCGCGCCTAGGGTATCAACGCCTCGGTTCGTTGCTACACCCGCTCATCATACACATTCCACCGTCCCATCCCAATCGACTCACGCAGGTCCGCTCGTTCTCGGTGCTGGGGGCCGTGAGCCGACCGTCCAGATACTGGAAATGTTTGAGCGAATGATGCAAGCCCGCATGGAGAGCTGCGAACGGGTGACAAGAATGGTCAGGGAGGCGAACAAACCTGGAGGTATTGGTGTCGGGGGTACGAGTGTTGTGGGAGGGGTTAGTCTCGGAAGCGTTGGGGGACCAGTCGGCGGGTTTGGTGGGCCGGTTGGGTTGCCTGTGGGGATTGGGCCGCAGGAGATAGTGGGAGGGTATTCACACGTCCAAGCTACAGCTCAGGGACAGGAACCAGAGATGATGCCCGCGCAGACATCCGCGCAGCAAGGATTCCCGATGGGATAAATGTCGGTTTTGTTTGATTGATGTTTCGTAGTCTTGTTCTGGAAATGGCAGTGTTGGCGTGGCGTGTATCGCTGCCGTTACCGGCCACTTGCACTCAGACTGCCATGTCCGCCCGATATGCCCCCATACCAAACCCCCGCACCGACCCAGACACCAACCCCGAGCTCGACGCTGCCTTCGACGACCCCGATGATGACGACGACCTCGACGACCCCCGTCCTCACCACCCTCCATCTCCTCCATTAGTAGACCACAGCACCAACTCCACCCTCATATATGACTTCAACACCCCCGTCGCAGACTGGGATCAACCCCCGCCCGGCTCACCACCCCCAGCGACATCCCTCGCACTCCCAAACTCTATAGGAAACTCCAACGGAGTTATACCCGCATCCACACACAATATAACCCCCCACACACCAACCAGTTGGTGGAGACGTGCCACCGCTTTCTTGCCCATTCCTTATGTCCCACAGTTTGGTCCGTCTAGTTCACCTGGCAGAGCCCGGATAATGGGTGGAGGAGCAGGCAACGATGGCGTGTTCAGTAATGTTAGTGCGAAACCCACAACTTCCGGGATTCGCGTGCAGGAAGGTCGGTCCCTGTCACCCCCCCCTCAACGCTTCTTTATCCTCACATTTTCTCTTTGCAGGCGACAGTATCTATATCGTCCCCGAAGAATCTTCTTCAGCAATGCCACCCTCTTATGCCGCTGCACAGGCGGATGCGGCACCGCCATACCACACTTCGCTCGTTCTCCTCCCTCCCTCCTCCCCTTATGACACCAATGCTCTCTCTGGCCCACCAACTCAAGGTTCAATCATTGTCGACTCTTTGCCCACAGGCACCCTATTCGCGTTCCTTTGGAACACACTTGTCAGTACTACCTTCCAGTTTGTCGGATTCGTGTTGACCTGGGTCATGCACACGACACACGCTGCTAAATTTGGGAGTCGTGCGGGTCTTGGCATCACCCTGATCCAATGGGGCTTCGCACTACGTGCTAGGCTCGATGACGTTATGAATGCTGGTACAGGTACATGGGAGGACGGTACCGGACTCACGTTCGGTAGCACCAAAGAAGCTGAAGACTACTATGACCTCATCCCGCCTGGTAATAGCACGGCCCCCGCTATCACCACGCAATCCATACCTGGACAAGGCGAGAGCCAATGGAATAACTCGCTCCTGACAGGTCCAATCGCGACCGAATGGCTCTCGTTCTTCTTGATGACCATTGGTTGGTTCTTACTCTTAACCTCCTCGCTTGGATTCTGGCGCGTCAAGCGATGGGAACTATCCATCTTAGCTTCTCATGCCACCAATTCCTCATCCTCTTCGAGGAGCCACGCCAGAACGCAGTCAGAGATTGTGGACGAGGAAGAGAGCAGACATCAGTCCTTCTTTGAGCGCATTGGCGTATTCCGCTATCTAGCCCAACGCCAACCGTCTGAGCTTGATGGGGGGCGTCGGTTCTGGGTCTGATGTAAGCCCTCATCTGCTGAGAGCGGACACGTTCTGGCCGGCAACGGGGTGGCGTACTGTGGTATCCCGACCCGGAGTGCAAGGAGAGCGAGGGGGGCGGGAGCAAGGAAGCAGAGGGTTTGTGAAGGTCTGAGGGTCGCGGGGTTGTTGTGGACGACCATGTACCCCTCGCAAAGGACAACCCACTGTTGGGCGAAGTGCCTAGACAGCTACCTATCTTTGTTGCTTTATACGTTATCACTACCCTGTATCGGGAGGGATCCGCGACTTGCTATTCATTACCCTCTACATTTTTTTTTCGCTGGACAGACCTGCCTGACATCAATATTGTAACAAAGTCCAACTTATCAGCGTTCACTTGGGTATTCCTCCGCTGATGGTGCATGAATACATGTATTAAGATACGTAACCTTGTAAGCTCTGCTTTTTGCGACGCTTTCTACTGCCGACTCTGCAATTAAAGCCATTTGTTTATGGCCTCTTCTTCAAGAAAACTTCTACGTTGAACTCCAGCGCCGAGCAGGGATAGTTGATCTCGAAATTGGCCAATACAACAGGATGCAACACACCCAAAGTACCTATCGCTGTGTCCCTGGACACAGCTGCCTCCTTGACGTTGTTGAGGGTCGCCTGGACGATGGGTGGAGAGCGATAGTAGATCGTCGCAGCACGGCCGGGGAAGTAAGCCGGATCTACGCAGAGAAACCCGTCAACACGGCACATTCTCTCCCATAGAAGAAAGAACCACATGACTAACCATCCCCTTCAACGATATAGTAACCGCTTGGCTTGTCTCTGTCCCCCTTTCCGATCCTGGGCACTTCGAGCATCCTCATAGCTCTGTCCAATAACCCATGCACAACCTCGAACCCGGCAGTCTTGCTACACCAAACAGCGGCAGCATGTCTTTCGTTCCTCGCTTGGCGCTCTTTGGTGATATCCTTGAAGACGACATCAGAGAGTTCGAAAAGCCGGATGGGTAGAGGGTGAGATCGATTTTCTCGGATAGTCTTGAGTAGGCCTGGGAGAAGAGATGTTCGTACAACTTGGAATTCAAGAGTTTTTGGGTTGGCAATTTTGACTGCAAAATTCCCAGGATCGGAACGATTCATGAAGTCAAAGTTTTCTTCATGTGAGCACTACCCGTGTCGATGGGATCAGTTTTGCGCTCTCAAAAAAGGGAAGTGAAATCGTATACCAGGATAAGTGGTAGTCCTTCCACCCACCCGGCCATTCCCCACTCTCTTCGAATGACATCCACAAGTCTTGAGATTGCTAGGGGCTGTGCAACCGTACTCGTTTGCGGGAATATGTCAGGAAGGTTGTTGAAGCCATGAGCCACCGCTACATCTTCCATGAGGTCGACCTCATGAAAAATATCTGGGCGAGTGCAAGGAACGGTGACAACTATCTCGTCAGAGTCGGAAGACGCCGTTGGAGCGAGGGACATGCGAGTGAGAAGCTGGGCAATAGAGGTGGTGGAGAGTGAGAGGGATGTGCAGGAGTTGATGTAAGATGCACGCGCTATGACGGTCCTTGGTGCGATGTCAGGCGAAATACGTGTCGATCCATCCGGAAAGATGATCTTGCACGGTTCAATCCTGTAATAGATGCATAAGCGTTCTAACATGTTGCGATAACGGATAAAACTCTAGATGTATGCCTGCACTTTTGAAAATATAAGAAGGTACCAAAAACGTACGTGAAAGGCTCTTCACAATACTCCGAGAACATGGTCGCGACCATATTGACGACAATTTGAAGCTTTGTGTCGTCCGTGGCAGTAACATCTATAAAGATGTTCCGTGTATTGAGCGTGATTTTACTGTGTTCGGAATTAATGATGGGAGGGAAGGAGAGAACACGATCCTGTTGGTCATATATAATCGGGTAAACAGGTGCATCGCGTATGATGGGCAGGTATTTTGCAAGATGCTTGTCGCTCTGTGAAGTATAATATTTAAATCAAGTGTAATTACGATGCCCTTGTGTGATGGCAGTACCTCGTAAACCGTCATGAGCTCTTTGGCAGTGTACGCCTCGCTCTTCGTGAGCGGAACAAACCTGATCGCTTCTGGATCTCTGGCTTCGTATCTGAATGGGGGTTCGATCGTGTCGAGGTCGTGTGTACCGATAGAGACCAGCCAGCGCCGCCGCCCAATATTTTGATGAAGCTTGTCTTGAAGGTCGATGAAAGACGCATAGGAACGAGGGGTGAACTTCAGATTGCGGAGGATAGCGCAGGCAAACAACGGACGGACGCGTTGGGTCTGATGATTGGTTCGATTGAGATAAAAATCTAATTAATATGCATCCAATCAAGTGAAGCCAGCTAGAAGACATACGTCGGGGTGGACATGGACTGTGAGAAGGTTATCTTCACCACCTGGGGGATAGACGAGTCTGTATTGTGGGGCTTCTTCTTTACCCAGAAAGATATTGAGCACACGAGATATGCCCTCTATACAAAGGAGGTCGTATCTTCCGAGGAGAGCCAATCAAGTTGAACACGACATGGGGAATAATACGACAAACCTATTAGCAGGAACCTCTATTTTAAGTTGCTGGAGGGATATAATGAGAATCAAACGATGTTGTTAGTCAAGTGGTTCACGCACCGGTCTTACTGCAGGAAGACCATTCTTGATCGCCTCTTCTACATCTTCAGTCGTCTGCGATCGCGCATCGTGAGCATGAAGAGATCACTGATCGTAAGGGTACCGAGAGCACGTACATCTTCATCTAGTTCGAGGCCATACTCGAAGCATAATCTATCGAACTCCTCCGCGGCTGGAAGGACAGACGATCAGTAAGTTCACTGAGAGTGCGCCAAGCAACAGGATTTACTATATTCCCTCCCGAGTCTTTCGAAAAGATCTGCCTTGTCCACGGCAACGGTTGGCATTGTTAAGAGGAGGCACTGCGCAAACGGAGCTGGCGTTATCAGTGGCCAAAGTCGATCTCGCCAGGGTAGAGTCGAGTCAAGGCAATTAAATGACACGCGTCCCCCAGACACTCCTTGTTCTTGTACTGACGAGCAGAATGTACTCCTCGTTTTTTATCACACTGCTCCTCATCTCCTTCACGAATGCTCAGAACGAGCTTGAACCCATTCGTGTCCAACATCGCGTCGTTCACCCAAATCTTCCCATAACACCTTGGTCTGAACTTGGAACAGTCGCCCTTCCATCCTTGCAGTCTATTTCTCCCCTTGGATCTCCTGCAATGCTCCTCCCCTCCGACACTTTATTCGATGACCTCGTCCGGTTCAGGAAGTCAGTGGACCCTACAGTCGAAGGGGCAATATACCAGGTTGCGCTCGATCGTCCTGGTGTTACAGACGGCGTATGGCCAACCTCTGTTGTGAAAGCAGTAAGCCATGCCAACATCGCTAAGCATCCCGCCAGCTCACGAAAGATTCGACCAGTGTCACCTACCCGGATCGACTTCCTCGCATCTCACCATTCATTTCTCTTCTTCCGGCCTTCCGTTTGCCGTCGATCACTTCGTCTCACCAGTTCCTCATGACGGCTCGTGCCCGCCTCCTGACACGCCAAAGTCATATCCCGCGCACAATATGACCATTACACTCATATCGCCACGCCAGCTACCTCAGTACGTCCCTCTCCCATGTACATTGACTCTTTCTGACGCGCTTCCAGACCCGAGTTGCGCACGCCGCCTCCACTAACAGCAGAAGGTGAACCGATAGCACCGGCCCCTGAGAAGAGTTTCTTGCAAAAGTACTGGATATACATGGTCATAATCCTTGGTGTCCTTTGTAAGTCTCATCCCAAAACCAGTCTGCTCACAGGTGATCATACTCCCGTAGTGATTTCGGGGCCAGCAGATGAACCTGCAGGGAACAGTGGGGGACAAGGTGGAAGGTGAATATGGACAGGGTGAATTTGAAGGCGAGCCTCGACATGCTGGCGACGAATGCTGCCCGCTGTGACAGTAGTTCCCGCCATCTTTTGGCATGTTGGCTAAATATTGATGTAACATGCTCAGCTGGTAGACCCAACACCGTGTCAGTGTCATTTTTGGGTCCAACCCACCTCAAATAAGTAGTTGAGTAGCGCGTGAAACTCGCAGGCGTATCTTGTCTTTTCACACCACTCCATCTTATACAGCTCAGATCTCAGACTCGATTCTCAGTTGCCTTTGCCATCCCTTGCGTATCAAGCGATGCCAGTCTTCATCCGTCCTGCGACCAAGGAAGATGAAGCAGCGCTCTCCAATATTTGTTTAGAGACGTCCGAGGCTGGCAAATCTGGGAGGGGCGTTCACAATTACCCGTTGCTCCCGGGCGAAGTCTACGCCCTCCCTTATGTCAATGTCGTTGGTTGTGTATGGGGCTTCGTTCTCGTTGAGAAGCCGTTCGAGACTTCCCCTCCTTCAGACGAGTCTGTCGTTGGGTATACCCTTGGCGCACTAGACTCTCGCGCGTTCGAGGCTGCCACCGCGCAAACTTGGTGGCCGCCTCTCAAAGCAAAATACACCGAGGGATCCCTTATCGCACCCCCACCAACAGAGACCGATCAGAAATACATCAAGTCCATTATGGATTTTCCTCCTGCGTCAGAGACCCAGATCGCGTTCTCTCCAGCACACCTGCACATCGATATCTTGGAGTCACATCAGAAGAAGGGATGGGGAAAGAGATTGATCGGGGTAGCTATCAGACATTTAAAGGAGAAAGGGTTAAAAGCTGTTTGGCTCGGGATGGATCCTCGAAACAAGGCCGCCGCCTCGTTTTATGAAAGGCTGGGGTTCCATACGTTCGATGGCGCTCCTGAAGCCGTGTTGGGGATCACAGTGGAAGAGTGGGAGAATAAGTGGGAAGATGGCTTGGAGCAATGTCAGCAAGGCCGGTGTGTAGTTGATACGCCCAAAATGCACATCGTCGGGTCCCGCTGAAACCGAATAACCGATCCTCCGGCTAACACTCCCCTTTACCGACATAACCATAACTCCATCATAATGCATGTGTACCTCCAATGACTATGCAATATGCAAAAATACACATGTTTTGGCTGGGTCCACCCCCAAAAAATCAATGCAAGACGACGCGGAAACGCATCACTATCATAGGCCCTATGCACTCTGAGCGTCACGTCAACGGTATTAGAGTGAACTTGATGGCATCCCCGTGACATACTACAAGCGCCAGGCTGGCGTCTCCCGACAACCCTTCCGTTGGTGCGGTTCACTTCTTATCATCTACCCTCTCTAAGTTGTAAGCCATCCTTGCAAAGGTCATAAAAGAGTGCTAGCTTGTCATTGCCCTCTTGCTTACGGCCATGGCATTACAACACCAGCCCGGAATGCTAACTCGTAAACATTCAAGTTTGCGCACAACATCTGACAGCGCTCATGATGTTCCAGAGAGAATGACGGTGATCCCGCCGTTCTCTATGGAACACGTGTACTCTACTATGGGTGTAGCACCGATGCATGCTTAACCCGTCCATAAAGAGTGATCACCTCTCTGGATCGGTTTGATCAGCTGTGGTTGGTGTTTCGGTCGAGTTCGAAATAGCGGTATGGTTATCTACGCACTCCAAGTTGCTTCAAGTCACAACTGGACTTACCTCTGCAAGTTTACTTGAGCATCCAGGCGATCTGCTGCACGTGCTCGTTCAACAGACGGGGATGCCTAGAAATCATCCCAACTTTCAAACTATCGGTCGGGCTGGTCCCGGACCTGACGTGGAGTACCCAAGCTCCTTTCACGTTTCGATGCCGCTTCCGCCTCTACCCGTGTACAGAAACCCTCCTCCCGATAGCCCTCTTGAAACCCGACCCGCTGTTGCTGATGGCGCAAAGGAGGAAGCCTTGCGCCCTCAAGCAGCCCCTGTCCAGAACGTTCAGCAGCGATCTTACAGTTCTAGTTCAACGCTGAACAACGGTGGCTCAGATGGAGATATTGGAGCATTTTCCAAGAAATTCCAAACGAAGAATGGGGATGACCACCTCGATGAAAAGTACGCACTCGTTCCGCACGAGCACCCCTACGACATTCCTCCTCCGCAACCTGCGTACGATGTCAAGTCAGCCTCCCGTCCCAAGCAACCAAACAAAGTCAGTTTCGCAGGAGAGACAAAGTATAGAGACGAGAGCACGTTTGACACGGAGGCTCAGGTCCCAGCCGGGCAGGATCACGAAGATGACTTGGAGGATGTCGACATCAACAACGAACCAGACTACTGTGAAATGAATGACAGAGACGGGAGGCGCAAAGGGATCATTGCAAATTTGATGGACTTTTATGGGGTTACCCCAGGAACGAACGGACTGCCCTACTCTCGTTCTCAAGCTTACGATGCAGTCGGGAAATCAGCCGAGCGTCCACCCTTTGGACGGTATAACTCAAAAGCTTCAGATTCAGACACTAACTCTGAAATCCTCGACCCTGACGATCCTCGTGTGACAAACATCACGAAGCGCTGCCTCGACGACTACGAAGATGAGAGGCGGAATGCTCTTAGACAGATGGATTATCGTCAACGCAGGAAGGAGCAGCAGAGGATTCGTATCGAATTCAATGTCACTTGTGAGTTCTACTGGTTAAGCCGCTCATGATTTGATGGAGACCAAGACGCTACAGCCATCTTGAAGCGTCACCAATTTCTGCTCAGGCTCGCTCGTGCTCTGATGACATTCGGTGCACCATCGCATCGTATAGAATCGCAGCTTGTAGCTGCGGCTCGTATTCTTGAGATCAACGCTGAGTTTATTCATTTGCCCAGCGTCATTATCTGTTGCTTCGGGGATAGCGATACCATGACATCCGAAACACACTTCGTCAAGGGTGCGGGTGGTCTTGCTCTTGGGAATCTCCACAAAGTCCACCTCATTTACCGAGCCGTTCTGCATGACGAAATCAGTGCTAGAAAGGCGACGCAACAGCTGGA
>QFEI01001244.1:1577-14933 GCA_003316145.1 Neoboletus magnificus | reverse complement strand
AATTTCTCCGCGAGCGGCGACACTGATGCGGCGGTAGTGCCGAGCTGTCAATATTGTCAATGCCGAGGCGGAGCCTGAGTCATGCCAACAGCGTGACTTCCGAATCTACGGTCAGGAGTCTGCACCCTCATATCCATATCTTTTATTCTCGCTGTCATTCGAATGCTGGGGATCCCTTGTGAAACGGAGGAGTACGATGTCCCAACGGTAGCTATATGGTCTGACTTTTGTGTGTGATTGTGTTGCGAGATACCTCCGATCCGCACCATTCTTTCCGGAATATTCACTGTGCGAGCGTGCTCTGGAGGATACAAAGTTTCACAAATAGTAAGCGATGGTTATCACTTACCGCCTCCGGTCCCACCACATGTCTCACAACTACCTTGCGGATTTCCAACACAAGTTTGTGAGCTACTTCACAAGGGGGGTGAAAATGAAGAAGTTCCTCCGGTGCCGTCGTGGGCTCATATTCGATCGGCAATTTTAAAAAATGAACAATGGGATGGCAGGGGGATTACGATGCGACGATAATAGAATCCAAGGCCGAGGCACCATAATCCCTAAATAAAATAAAACTCTCATATTCTGGGTATGGGATAAAGGTTCAGCTTTTTTTTACAGACTCTTGATTGGATCAAGAACCTGGAGCGCTGTACCACTAGCGGTCTCGTTCCCCTGTCGAGACCATAGTATTTCGACCACTAAAATATCGCATCACTTCATTTGCTAGTTGACTTGTCGGCGAGCATGCGCGCGGACGTGCGGGCATGTGGGGATGTGCAGGTCTGAGATGGAGAGGAATTTTAATCAAGCGGTTCTATTTTCTTCCCTCGTCAGTTGATCTGATCATAGAAGTCATCCTGAGAAAGGCGTCATCACCTCGCTCAAGGAACAGGAACACAAAAAAGACCAGCCGCGGGGTCACACATGACTCGGCGGTCCTCAGCGTCCGTTCAAACGTTCATCCATCATGCTCGGTTGCTCCGGACACTCGTCAAGAAATAACCAAATGACACGAATTGGTCATTGCGTGATGTGCTTGTTATGTGAGCGACTCAACCTACCTAGGCGAACCCTGAGGCAATCCCTGGGATGAACGAACAGCTCGAGTCTCGGCCTGGCTTCATGGTGAGCAGAGACCATGGGCTTTTTGAAGATATTTTTATACGGTGAGTAGCCATTTAAGATTAAGACAGCGCTGGTCACGCTGAAACTTGGCCTTGATGGCGAAGTCGGTGGCCGGATACCACTGGCACTTGGTACAGTAACTGTGCCTTCCGAAGCGGTCCTTGACCTCTTGACCGCGTCCTCGTTGCATAACCCCAACGGAACCGATTTGGACGAACAATGGCAGCGTGGGCGAGATCTTTATTTTTACGCACAGCGCGCATGGCGATAAAGTTTGTCGGATAAGCCGTGGCAACATGGAGGACCTCTTATTTTTATGCACGGCGTGGATGGGGATAAACTCTGGATAAACCATGGTAGCGATGACAAACTTGGGTCCTTGGCATCGGGGACTTTGCAGCGCCGTACCCATACTGGACTGGTATGGACGCTATGCCGAAAAAAAGTGCTTAAAGCTAGTCTTCCGATGCCAAATATTATGCTGTTCGTTACACACAATGGTACACTTTCTATCGATGCTCAAAAACACTGAGGCTCTCCAAATTTGTATGAAAACATAAGCACCGTAGACCCCGAGACCAGAGAGATCGGGACAGGCAGGATCCAAGCTCACGCTGCTTAAGCTGCTTGGAGAGGGGAACGACAACCGAACGACGTCCCAGAGGTACCCGTATTGAAATCAAGAATGATCGCTGTGACAGCGGAATACGCCGCCAGTGTTGCAGCTGCCAAACATGCCAGGGAGATGAGCACGTTCCAAGTGTTGAAGGTAAAGTGCTTCTTGTCTGTAAAGAAAACAGATGACGATTGATCAAACAAGGGCCAGGATTTTTTTTTAAAGGTTTAAATCAAAAAGTGAACGTACAGCCGCGTACCCATCGCGAGATGTTCCGCCAGCTGTCAATTCTGGATGCACGGGGATGGTTGACATCATATGGACGGTCGTAAGATATCGCATCGACTTGCACGACGTAGCCAAGAATCATGAATGGTGGGAAGGTGTATGTGAATTCTGCAGAAAAAATTATTAGGGCGGTTCAGACACTGGAAGGGTAAAAAAAATCATACGGAAAATGCAGACGGCAGCAGTAAGGGAAGAGATATTGCTGAACTGGGGGACGGCGGACGCGACGACGAAAGCGAGCGCCCAGTAAACGATCACCGATACGGAGAAGAGGTACTTTCCAGCCTTGGCCGTCAAAGGCGGAGCATGTAACAACTCCATCAGTACGTTTTGGTAGATAACTTTGACGCCAATGTTCCCATACAACGCCGCGGCAATAAGACCAGCGGTGAGAGAAATGGCGTTGGTCGCCGTCTGTAAACTGTAGATAGAGATGCCCTGGTTTGCAGGCTATCGGGAAACTGCAAGTCAACCACTCAACTAGTCGGATCGGTAACATACTTACGTTGATGACAAATTGGCCCTGGTACGAGTAGACGAACAAACCGTAAAACATGTACACGATGGTGATGAACACCTGCGCACAAGCCATGGCCTTCCAAAAGTCCATCGGTCGACGCATTTCAGCCATGAATTCGATGAAGATCATTCTAGGAGAAGCTCTCAATGACGCCGCACTCCGCACTCAAAAATGGACTTACGAGCCACCATAAGAGAATACGATCTGCATGATACCGTTAAGTTGGGGACCGAAAGGCTGCTGGTTGATAGCCAAAGTTTGCACTGGCCCTTGTACAACACCATAAGCAGAATTTGCTGCTGAGTAGTTGGGGGCGGTATGCGCAACAGCACCCATCGTCATGATCAAAGTGATAATATTGAGCCAAATGGAAAAGTTTGCAACCCAACCAAACTTTTGCAGCGTTCGGATCTGACCCAGAATCATGCCTACGGTAAAATGTGAGTATTCTTGTTCAAAGGCTACAGACAATACCGACCAGCTATCGTCCAGACGATGTTACAAACACTGAAGCAAAGCTGGTTTCGCAAGGAACCTTAGGTATTGGGTAAGGTGACAATCCAAACACATACCTTGAACTGTGCCATTTGCGAAAGACCCTGGCCGTTCGCGAGGATAATGATACCGACATTAAAGATAAGCTGCAAACTCTGCAAAACATTGCACACTGCCAGGTCGTCAACATAACGTACTTGCCAAAGAAATTGAGAGGCGTACAGATCCGGAACCAACTCCCGTAGATACGATAACCAAGATCACCAAAGGATCTCAGGGGGAACTTGTCGGAATCCAGTTTCAAGAACATATGCCAGAGGAGAAGACCACTGTAGGCCGCCATAGCACCGAAAACAGTAAAACATGCGACGCCCGGGCCATATCCCACTTGTGAAAATGCAAAAGGCGCGGAGGTGGGGCCAAGGATATCTAGCTTACTAGTCAAATAGATACAAAGTATTGAGATGGCTCCATCGTACCGGTGGTGATGAGATAAAAGACGGTGCCCCATGTAGCCGTCCTTAGTGAGCTGGAAGCCGCGCGATGCTCAGCAGGAGTGACGGCAAGAACAACGGCTTCGTCGGACTCTGCCTTCTTCTCAGCGGAGGAAATGACAGAGTCTTGGTCGCGAATGGGTCGATTGAGACCGAACAACTCGCTTAGCCAGCCAGCCGGGGGACGATGGCCTTCTCTGCGGGCTTCAGCAGCCTCCCTGTCTCGCTGTTCCCGGGCATAGTAGAGATAAGTCTCAAAGTTGGGAGCCAGACCATCGGCAAGAACAAAGTGCTCTGGGGCGATGACGTCTTGATCCTCTTGAAGGTGCACACGAGGGTCGTGAGCTTCGGCAGAGGCGGGAGGTAGGGCCATGGCAACACGAGGGGGGAGTGGGAGAAGGCGGGAGTTCAGTCGTTTTTAAAGTATAGTTGGGGGCACCCGTGTACCACTGGGCCCCGTGGAGCGTTGGACAGAGCCGTTTTCCCGAATCCGATTGCACGCACTGCAAATTCCTTGTTAGAGAAACCCATGCGACAGGGTTCCATGAAACTCGTAGTCGGACCTCGGAGAGTACCCGACCGAAATAATGTTCCACCAAACCAACGGCTGATCATCGTGTCATCGTGGTCCCACAGACAACACAGAGCGCGGAACGGGGGGAGATCTATTACGCGTGCCATGGCGGGGTGGGAAGCTATCGTCCGAGAATACTGCGTAGCACACGAACATGACATATCGTGCAAATGCCTTGAGATAGCGATGATGGCTATCAAAAGGTATAGAATGGGCGAAACATGGGACGGCGCTTTGCGTTTGCACCAAGTCGTTCATTGTGAGTACAAGTTTGGGACACATTCGGGGGGGCGATGGGGTTGATGAGAGGATAGTGTCGTTTCCAAATAGATGGCCATTCGGTTGCCGGCTCGCCATATTCCTTGGAGCTATTCATCACGGTAATGCGCTGAAATAGGGTTGATTGACCGCTCTGAAAATGACCGCCAAGGGGTTGTCACCTCTGTACACCAGTGACAGGGAAAGTGGGCTGAATGCGGGTTCGCTATGACCGGAATGTGAAGAAGCATCATGTGCGTGTTGTCGGACTCTCAAAATTAGGCGATAGGCCGTTTTGATAAGTTGCGTACTTCCCTGGGCACATTTTTGAATGTGAGCTAGTGTCACGAAGCATACAACGTTCCTGTCGGCACAAGAACCTTTTGCCGCTTCCTGGGAGTCGGAGACCACATCCTATAATAGTTCACTCCAGGGCGAGCAGACTGCCAGCTTCTGTGGTTACAATGGTCCTGAGTGGTCGGGGACTGGCCATGTGCGTGATGCACGATTTGTTGCGATCAGATTATCGGCCAAGCCTGCCCGCCGTCGGAGAGTATATACGCATCATCATACTGGAAGAAAAGACCGCCAACTCAGTCTCCGGTAGCTGACCAAGCCTGATATGATATATGACAGTTGACATATCTTGTAAAAGGAACAACTGTTTTTGCTCAACTGTTTGGCAGGTCCTGTGAAAAGGTTACGAACGGGCTAAGATCGAAACACACGGCTAGTACGGATACTCAGTCGCGTGCGGGGCAACGGACTGACTGATATTTACCTAGTACGGATACTAAGTACAGGATTAGCTCAATTATGTGTAGTACAGTAGAAAGGAACATACCTCAGTCGCGTGCGGGGCAACGGACTGAGGTCAAACGGTTGTAGCTCGATCAACTATATACTGATAGCTTTAAGTACTGTACCGTAAATGGTTAAGGCGCGGCGAGTTGAGCCGAGAACAATAAGACAATAAGTAGGTTTACACTATAGGTCATAGCGCAGGTACAAGAATGAACAGCGTACGGGATTGCGTCCGTGGAATGATAGGGACGTCGGGCATCATATACGGCGCGCATGATTGCCATATTCTGACATCATAAGCGTCTTGATAAAGGCTTGCAGCATTAGTCATGGCCAGATGCCCTGGTGTTATGAAATCTGAGTTCGCTTTCGACTACAGGTTTTTTTTACTCCCACTGGCTCTGGGGATCCGAATATATAGAAAGATGTATCCATTTTGTTAGTGACAGAGTTTACCAGTACGTGCAACCGGAATGCGGGAGAACTTTCCAAGGTGTTTTAGCAAGGTGATAAGATAGCTATGATATTATTAGGTACAGTACCATCTTCGGTCGTACAAGCTTCCCTGTTCTCGACTGATCCTTTTTCGTGGCACCGAATGGAACCGGGGCCAATTTCGACATGTGAGGAGAAAACGAACGCAAAATGGTGGGTTGTGAACGACTTAGCGTTCACGAGTACAACAGAGTGAAGGTAGTAGCAGCAACGACGCCTGCGAGTGCAAGCAGCGCAAGAAGTGCACATACACAGCGCTTGACCCATCTCAGCTCAGCGTCGCGTACGATTTACACCAGCTGCTAGTGCTCCATCCCTGACTTCGAGGGTTCAAAATCCACGGGAGCGGTGAGTGGGGACACCCAGATGATTGCGCCGAGGACCCAAAACGGCGGGAACACTGCAAGAAGCGAAGGCAACATAGGATCAGACATCTGAACACCACCAACGCAAGACGAGAATGACACGTACAGAATCCAAATTTGAATAGATACATGGCGAGCGTGGTAGGCTTTGTGTTGGGACCTGCTGAGTAGGCAGGGAGCTCGGCATCTGCGTAAGGCGGTGGTGGAAGATCACTGCCAAGGGATGGATGTGAATCGTGTTGGCTCTCGCGCGTAGCACGCGGACGAGTCGTGCCAAAGAAGTCGTCGACGGCATCGGTGGTGGGAGTGGGAATGGGAGCAGGAGCGATTCCGGTTGGCTCTGGCGCAATTGGGAGCGCGAAAGGGGCATATGCGCCAGTGATGGCTTGAGCCTCGTGATCAACGTCTGCAGGGTACGAAGCGCGGCGCCAGTTGCCGTGGACGGTGAAGGCGGGCATTTCCATAAGTTAGCAGGAAGAAGCGGTGGGGGCCAGTGAGTGAGTTCGCGGACGGGAAAGCGCTCGTTGGGGAACGCTAAAGGGCATCCAAGGCCCTGGTATATACCCGACGCTCATCGCGACCACAGAAAGCAATCCAACCAGATGATTGCATGTGGTCCCAGCAGGGACCCACAAAAGTAGCAATCAACTCGAAAAAATAGTCTTTTTGGGTAATTCGCTTCTGGATCCGAGCAATCATTCAGATGAGCCCACACGATAATGCGAGGACGGATAGACCTAGAGTTTCATGACCATCTAAGGTCTTCGAAGCAACAACTAGAGATACATGCAAGTCACCAACGATGGCATACAGCAGAAATACGAAATCAATCACAGTGTACACTATACAGAAGCACCGTCCTCCCAATCCTCATCATTATTCGTGTCCTTGGCATGTCTGCTTCGCCCGCCCGTCCCCATGAGCGCCGCCAGACCACTCGTCCGCATACCATTCATCCCCGGATCGAGCACCGACTCCTTCTCTAGCCGAACTCGCCCATACGTGTCGTCCCACTTTGCCGCGCTCTTGAAGAATCGCCTACGAGGGACGCTCTTGCCGGCGTCTACGTCTATGTATCGATTCGTCATGATGCTCATCCGCTTCCTACTCCGGCGGTAGGACGACCCATCGGAATCGTATCTGTCGTCGTCGGACTCTTCTGATCCTGCGGCGGCTTCCTGCAGTTTGTACAGATATCGCGCATGTTCTGAATGCACCCTCATTTCTACTGCAGGCAGAGGAAGGTAAAAGAAGGTCTGCTTACGGGCTAATCGGCGGTCCAAATCGTCCATTGCATCATCTTCCCGGTCCTCTTCTACTTCCAAGCCCAGATGCTTGCCGATACTTTCCCGTGGAACGTCATGCATTGCAACCGACGGAGCACATGGCAATTGTGCAAGCTGATGCAACGCGTTAAATCTCACTTTGTCTAGCGACCCATCCTTGATGTTCAAGTCGTCCATATTGTTTTCGGGGACTTCGAGGCGGTAGCGCGGACCAAACCATTCAAAGTATTCGTTCCAGGGTAAGTTCAGGTCGATGTCCTTCTCCACACCCAGAGCGCACGCGGTCTCGTACGTCCACGTTCGAGCGACATTTTTGATTGTGTATCCTCCACCGCCGAGGAGAATAAGTGGGACGTTGAACGATCGAAGAAACTGGACACAGTGTGCGTGACCGTTCATGGTGATGTTGAAACAGCCCAGTTTGTCTCCGGCCAACGAATCCGCCCCACACTGCAATATGACGGCACTTGGGCGGAAGACATCCATGATTTTAGATACGACCTGTAAGCGAATCTGAGACACGATATGGATTATACTTCGTATGTAAACGCACTGGTTCAAACACCGTCCTGAACGCCTCGTCCGTAATGCCATCTTTGAGTGGGACATTGACGGTGTAATGCTTCCCTTTACCCATCCCCTTGTCCTCTTGGGTCCCGGTCCCAGGGAAATATTCCCCGAACTTGTGGAAGGAGCACGTCATCACCCTATCCGTCGTATAAAACGCCTCTTCAACGCCATCTCCATGATGGCAGTCGATGTCAATGTACAACACACGTGGATAGGACCGCAGTAGCTCCAGTATGCCGAGTACGATATCATTGATGTAGCAGAACCCTGAGGCTTCGCGCTTTTTGGCATGGTGCAGACCACCAGCCCAGTTAATGGCGATATCAGCCGCTCCAGAGGCAATGCGCTGTGCCGCAGCTTTGAAGGCACATGAGTATGGGGCTAAATATAGGACGAACTTCTGCATGTGCACACCTATCGACCCTCCAGCTGAGATAGAACAGAATTCAAATACACCTTCGAATGCGGGGTTGTCCTCGCCCATGAGAACTGTAGAAACGATCGGAGAAAGAACGTGGAAGGATCCGATCGGTCACTTACATCGCGTGCCATGGTACGTGAGCTCCTCCGCCGTCTCGGGCGTCACCCGATTCAAGAAATGAATATACTCGTCGGTATGGAAAGCGGTCATTGATTCTGGACTCGCGCGCTTGGGGCGCTGAATGGCGAAAACGCGTGAGTACACGGGAAGGTAGGAGCGCGCGCGTGGACATACCAGGACTTGCATCTTGTCCAGCATACCGTAGGCAGAGACCAAGTCGTGTGTGACGCGCATTCGGTGGGGCTTCATGGGATGACCGAGGCCATATGTGTACGAGCCGATGTCCCCTACCGGTGGTCTGCTCACATAAAGTCAAAGGGGGATCGCTGTAGGACGTACCATCATAGTAGTATGTGACCCGTCTCTTTGACATCGCGCGGTCCCTGAGTGTGTTTGTGCAGTCGTTCGACTCTTTTACAGCGCTACCGACTTTGTCGAAAGTTGACTACGGAGGAGAGCTGAAGCTGACCTCGATTCTCGAAGGCCTTACCGTCCACGTGACATTATGACGTGTGGCTGTGGGCAGATCGAGAGAGCTGAAGACAGCTCAAGTGCGCTGCTCATAACAACAACAAAAAGAATAACATATTTCTAATGTACCATCCGGCTGATAATCTGTACGGCGGTCATGGTACGGAATCGCAACAGAACATGCCACCATAATCGATGCCACGCCCATTATCGCAAGTCAATTTCCACCGTGTCTCCCACCTCCTCCTCGGCATCATCTTCTTCAATGACCCTTCTATTTTCCTTCTCAACCGGTGGCGGGGGAGGTACTTCAACACTTGATGGCGTAATCATTTTCACCGCGGTCTCATGTTCGATGTCCGGCGCGACGGCGGCCGAACGTTCAGTCAAGTCAGGGGCAACGGGTGGTGATGAGGGCGGGGAAGTCGCCGGTAGTGTTTGCGGAATGGGCGGAGATTGAGACGCCGGTGGGAATCGGAAGTCGCGGTCCATCGTGCCATTGCTTTTGTGCCGCGTTTCTGTCCCGTGGATTGACTTCTTCGGTACGGCTCTCTCCGCCTTTGTTTCTTCTGATTCCTCTTCGGGGGTGGGCTCGAAGGCTTTTTTGGTAATTACCGGGGGACTTCCAGCGGTGGTACGTGTGACAACGGGCATCGAAGCTCGATTTGCTACGGTCTTGTGTGCATTGTTACCGTTGGCAGAGGGTAATGACGCCTGGGACATCGATTGTGGCCGTTGAGCGTGATAAATCGAGGGAGGAGTGACCCCAAGGTAGAAGCCGGCGATGGGGACCATTCTGTCGACGCCGAGCGCGTCAGGTACAAACCCACACGTTCCTAACAGATCACTCACTTCTTTTCCATTAAACATGCTAATATCCATTGTGGCTGGACGACCGGAATACTGAGCTGAAGGGCCCGCTGATACTCCACCCCCGGTCCGCCTGAAACATTGCCACCGCTAGCATTGGCGCCTGTCGGGGTCATAGCCGGCGTCGTGCACACGAAATGCGTGGTGTCGATCTGGATCTTATCGCTCCACTTTGCCCTCATCTCTCCTAGTGCAGCCTTGGCGTCCTGCAAAATTGCCTCGTCAGTTACGGTCCCGAAACATACCGAAATGCCGCTCGTGTCTGCGATGGTGTGGGTACGAAGGCGAATGAGGTTAGAAGGGAAAGTCCCCGCAGTCGTGCGTAACACCAACTGGAAGGAATGGATGGTATCAACCGAGAGACCAGTCAGTTTCGTGGAGGTGTTGGTCAGGGCGTTGGGTATCGAGGCGAGCCGCTGTCCGTTCTTGTATATATCAAGAGAGCGCAGTTTAGCCGTGGCAAGTTTCAGAGAAGGCCACTCCAATGTTACTGAAGTCTGCGTAACATTGCGAACCTGTGACTCATATGAGACAGTTTCAGATCAAAGTTGAAGACGCAGTACTTCGAGCTGAGGTGGTTCCGGAGAGACACGCCCAAAAGTCTCCATAATATCCCGTTGAAGGCCCAAAAACTCCTGATCACGTTTCCGTTCCTCCGCGATGTTTTGGTGTACCGCGATATTGACTATGGAGCCAGTCGTAACACCGGGTGGTAACAGAACAGATGGAAACTCAATGAGGTGGGCACGTTCTCCCAACAGTATCTGAGTATCCGGAGTGTAAGCGAATGCGTTGCGCGAAGTGCAAGATATCATACCGCCATGCCCGCGTCTGTAAAGAGAGTACAGTCAAAATCGAGCGCAGCGTGTCTCGCTGAGGCGGGATTACGCACCGAGCTTCCCAACCGTAAAGGTGAAACTGTCTTGTGGCCTTGCCATGACTGCTGCTGTTGATCCGCAGCCTGAGGCACTTGGGTTATGTGGATGTCAATTACTGAGGCTTGTAACTCTTAACACTTGCCCCGGTGCTGTTATGGTATTATTTGGTCATGTTGAAACTCAAAGCCTTTGGCAAACAAACACATCTAAGTATGACGTGCTGATACATACAATTGAGTATCACTGTAGATGATTTTCTGATCAATTCTGGTATTCTCAAATATCTTACAATAGCATCCAGGGATAGATGCGCCATGGCAGAACTGTGATCTCCTCGTCTGTTCGCGCTCGACGGTGTTAATAAGCCATCACCATTTGCAATCAGCCGTAGCGGTATTATCGGATGGCATCGGTTACAGGTACGCCGCGTTACGCCAATCGTCATCGCACACACAGGTACGTGTATTGGGCTCGAGATGCCATCCCGTACGCAAGGAACCTTGCGATTCGAATCCTCTTTCGGTAGACACAGTTTTATGTGGGTCGTGGGCAGGTTGATCGTACCACGCGCGACGGGACGTCCGGGTAGATTGGCGGATCTTCTGCGCCAGTGACGTCGAACACGTTGTGATGGGGTGCTGCCAATTTTCGCCCGCGGGTGCGATGGAAGCGCGGCTTGGGCGTGTTTACCGCATCGTGATGTACACGAGGCACACTAGATTACTAGTCTTCCCTTCATTTCACCACTCGCAAATAGAAAGATTTATACCTTCATTTCTGCCCTCGCTTGTCCTTAGCCCACTTATCTCTCTTTAATATCACAGTCTTCTCATTCGCATCACTACGGCTCTCCAGCACTTCATGGTATTTGGACTTTTTACCCACAAATCTACGCCGGACGACGCCTCAGCATCGCCGAAATCCAGGACAAACCACCTGCCGCAGAGCACATGTCTCCCTACATCGACACCATCCATCGCCTCGGTCACTCACCATTCGCCCCTCCGATTCCCAACCGCCCTCCGTACCGTGCTGGGTGGTAGCACCACCGACTTGACCCTCAAAGGCTCTGATCTAGCGACAGATAGCGTCACCGAGGGAGAGAATAATGTCTACTCCCCTGTCCCGCCGCCGCCGGCGACGCCATCCCCTCCCCCTGTCGGTCTAGACGAGACAAAGACCCTTTATAATTTGATGTCGACAATACCGCCAAAGACACTGTATGCATACACCCTTGCACATCTTCGCCCTCAACCCCCTCTATCATCTGCCTCTATGCCTTCTCCTGCAATCGGATTGCATCCCGATGACACACCGCGTCCTCCATCCCCAAACACGGTAGCCAAGCTGATTACCTTCTTCTCAACCCTCACGCCGCCCCCCTTACTTCACTGTGTGCGGTGTCACAAGGACTTCTATGACATAGAAAACGAAGAGAAAGACAAGGCATGCCGCGTACCGCATGACGACGAGAGTGCGTTGGTCTCTCGTGTTTCAGGGGGTAGCTACGAAACTCTATGGGGCTGCTGCGGGCAGACCGCCTCAGGAGACGGAAGCGAAGGTCCACCGGATGGGTGGTGTTACGAAGGGAGGCATACAGTGAGTTCATCCCTTCCCAACATCACCTCCATTCATCCGGATCTGACATCATCGACTATCACTATCAACAGACAGACATCAAACGCGCGCGATTCAGGGCGGACTCGACGATCCATAATGACAAACTGACGTCGTGTCTTAAATTGAATTGTCATGGGATACGCGACCAGCTTCCACGCCGCGACTCGCATGTTTCGCCATCCCGCAAGGTTGGGACGCCCTTGGCGCGCAAATCCAATTCTTCTCCAGCCCGATCACAAGCTTCTGTTTTAATACTTCGCTCTACTCGAAAGCGTCCACGCAAACCATTAAAGGAGGCGTCCGGTTCCGAGAACGAGGCCGATGGAGAGAGTTTAACAGGTCGCGTTGCGAAAGCCAGGGACAAAGAGAAAACCAGTCGCGGCGCAGGAGAGGAGGACGAGGACACAAACATGGTGGTTGATGAGCCCAACCGACCACCCAAGCCCAAGACAAAGACAAAGTCGCAGCCTATCTCCCGAGCTCGCCCCCCACCCAGCACTTCCACGACCGCCTCGTTCCCCGTTTCGGGGTCTAACGTCACCCCTGTGGTCTCTACTAAAGCAAAGACCACCGCGGCGAAGCCCAAGTCGACTTCGCGCACGTTGCTCTCACAGAGTCACACTCACCAAGCCTCAGATTCTGAGGCTTCGACCCGCTCGCGTCCTAGGACAAGAAGTCATGTCCGGGAAGAATCGCGCGTCAGAGATGCTTCGCGGAGCCGCACTACCTCGAAGCTAACAAAGGCGGGCATCGCTGAACGGGGGAGACGCGCCGGAAAAGCTACCAAGCCGCTCTCACAATCCCCGACTCCAGAGGAGGAACCAGAGGCTGAGACAGATGAGTACCAAGAGAGTGATCAGGAAGTGAGGGGGAGGGATAGGAAGAAGAGGCGGGTGGGACAGAGCTGAGCGGTTATATCATCGCGGTTCCGTTATATTCAATTGCAGGATACCCTATGTCAACTTTTACTTTATTGATGTATCTCACTTCTCCTTGAGCATATGTGTCGCTAGGTTCCAGGCTCCTTTGTGTTTGGGTGGCTATGACTGCCGTGTGAACTAGTGAGTGACATCCCAATCCGGT
>QFEI01001242.1:670-42944 GCA_003316145.1 Neoboletus magnificus | reverse complement strand
GAATGAAGTCGATATGACAACAATCTGAAACTGTTGGCGTAAAGCCAATATCCTTCCAAGCACCAACTTGTCGTCATCTCTCATCCAACCCAGGCCAACACTTCCCATTTCATCCCTAATCCACATCACCAAATCACGCCACTCCGAATCAAACGAACCCAGTATTGTGCAAGCCGAGAATGCTGTCCATGATGTGTTGGATGATCTGGAGGCTACTGGGGCCCTTCAGCGCTCGAACCGGATGGATTTGGCCGAGCTTCTCAACCCAGTTTCTGAGGTGTATGATATCTTCGAGGCGACTGACAAAGACATTTATCAAGCTGTGATGGATGCAAGAGCGGCGCGGGAAACAAACAGCACAGGGAACAGTGACGAGGTGGTTAGTGACTGTGACGAGCCTGTTGGACTGCATCCTACACGCAACGAAGCACTTCAGGGGGCACTGGTTTTGGGGAAATATATTAGGGAATTTGATGATCCATTCATGTGTAAGTTGGAGTCAATGCTCAGCTCAGTTGGGAAGAGGACATGGGTTCTCGAGATGCAGAACATGAAGGACACGAAATTGACTAGCTACTTTGAACATAAGTAGGTTATATTCTACAGCAATAGTCTCGTCAGTGGTCTACCTCCATCAGAACCCATACTCTCCTAAAACCCATGCCCATGGACCTATCCCGAGAGGTATGGGTTATATCAGAGTCGACTGTATTCTCACTGACCTGCCCTAGAGGTTATTTCAGACTCCAACTCACCTGTCCTAAATGACTCTAGGTAGTATATATATTTGTGCTCTGCCTGTTACGCTTGGTCCAGATAGGATCAAGCATAGACTTAGAAGGGCAAGGCAACGTGGTGACTTGGTGACGAGGGACTGGGGACTGAACTCGTAGTCGGTTATCCATACTCTGTGTAAGGATTCACAGGTGGAAGTCCGGGCGCAGCGGACTATCAACTAGGCAACCAGACGACGATCTGGACGGGGGATTCAGAGGTTCGAGGTAAATCTGGATGCAGCAGATTTATTGACAAGGTACCCGGACAGCAGTCCAGTTCCAGGGGTTCGAGAGAGTGTCCACTCAGAGGTAGGACAAGGACCTTGGAAGCTTAAGGATTCCGAGTAACAGAGTGTATTGCTAAGATCTAAGTAGGTCAAAGCTGGAGACACAGACGATGCTACATTGGGTTTATATATCGTATGAGGAACCTTGGTTAGGAAGGTGGGGCTAGGGCTGAGGGTAGTAATACAGGACGACAGTGGGATGACGTTGTGGGTGCATCAGGGCGAAGGGTTACCCGAAGTCATGCATAGATGGGGAATATACTGAACAGGGTTCCGACAGCTCGGTAGAGGAGATCAGGTGAACAGCAAACAGGAGGTGTGACTGACTGAAGGAAAGAATGCATGACTGACAAAGGGAGGGAACATGTGACTGACAGAAAAAAGGAACGCGTGACCAACGTGTGACTGACAAAGGGGAAAGGAACATGTGACTGACAAAGGAAAAAGAATTGTAACACTGCCTATATTGTATTTCTAACCTGAATCTACACCTTATTCTGTGTTTTAACATTTGATTGGACACAATCTCACTCATTATACTTGCTTCTTTTTTCTCTTATCCTTCCACTTGACATCTACAAAGGTAGTGAAGCTTGTGGTCAATGACTCTGTCATCATTGACATTCCTCACTGAAGAACACTAGCCAAAGGGCTAGATCTGATAACATGGGCCATATTACTTGTTATGCTAGGCATGTAACATCCTGTGCAAGGCTGTGTCATACAGCTTTTTTCATTTCCACACACTTTTTTTCTCCTCTTCCATTCCACACAGCCTTGAAGGATATGTTCAATTACTATTCATAATATAACACAATTCATTTTGACTGTTAGAATATAGGATATAAATTAGATGACTATTTATGATAGCAATAAGTAGATCTAGTCTCGATATGTATAAACACTGGCTGTAGTATATAAATCCAAATGCCAACAAGGACAATGAAGAAAAGAAAATGGTGACAAGAGAAAGAATGAATTGTAACACATTAATACCACTACTTTGTAAGCATGCTTGTTTGATAACTAGGAACTAGTGTTCACAAAATTGCTGGAATGTGTCATAAGGTGGTGTTAAGGTAGAGCATAAAAGTAGGTTCTAGTGAAACACCCAAAGAACACAATAGTAAACTTTTAGGCCTATATCAGATTTAACTAGAAAAGAGAAGTAAATGCAATTTGTCAAATTGCATAAGTTATCCTATGGTGAAGGACTAAGAGACTAGACTGGAGTTCTCTGGTTGTTCACCTATGCCCATTCCTAGTCTCTCTTGAACCATGTACCTTGCTGTTTGAGCTCCACTTGGTACTTCCCTCATTCCTAAACCTTTTCTTTTATCTTCATTTTTGTTCTGATAGAATCTTCCATGATGATGCCATTCAACTGACTCATCTTTCTATCATATTCTATCACCTCCAATACTTACTCATCATTCAATAATATTCCATTGTCTTCCTTGATTATTCATCCATTACTCTAGCTTATATATAAACCATAGATATCCAATGATGTACTCCAGCTTGAGCTCCTTGGATTTCCTCTGGAACTCCTTCAGAATATATCCCTTCATTATTTCTAACATTGATTGCTCCTTGAAAGTCATTGCCCTACTTTTGAGTAAGTGCTCATTCTTGAATCTTTAAACCCTTGAACATACAACCATTCAAGTCATCCACCTCATTGGAGTCAGCATTTGACTGCTCTCCACAGGAAGAACCCTTAAACCTTTGATCAACCAAGGCTGTGCTTGTCCTTACCCAGGCCAAGCATAATATAGTGCTGATCATCTTTCATAGGACACTTCATTTCTTCACTGCCCCTCAATGCCACTATGGGCACTTAGCACTAGATCATTTATATCCAGATCATAGTATATCCACAGAACTACCTCTTTTATCACCAAATAACAACAACTATTCCTTTGTTTTACTAAAATCTTATGAGTCATATGAAAAGCTCTAAAACTGTTCCAATGATGTTCCTGTTTTAAATTAGATGTATCTCAGCAGCCCCTGCACCAGATCACACAAATATTAGGTCAGCAGGTAGCCAGGGGTTGGTACATCACTTGTTCCCACCAACACTAAGCGGAGTTCCTACACCTAATACTGCTATTTCATATACATTACAAAACTACAAAACATTGGAACAGTTTTTGGAATTACTGTACCAGAGATCCATGCATATCAACTGGGGCTGGATCAGTGAGGAATAGACAGATTGACTGGTGGATGCCAATGCCAATGATCCAGTCCTGAGAGGTTGTGACTCTGGCTGCATTTTGATTGTATATCAAAGATGTGAGCTGAAATGGATTCAATTGGGTGTGCACTAAAGAATCAGAACTCAGTCGTGTTGCACTACAGGCCAACAGACTAGGGTATTTACCTAAAGGATCAGAACTATGTACAGTAGATTAGTATGTGGTATGAATATCATATTGAGCATGCTGACCTCAGTCATGTTGCACTACAGGCCAACAGACTGAGGTGACAGGATGAAAACTGTCAACTACTTATACTGAGAGACTTCTAAGCGAGAAACAAGGAAGATGTCAAGTATGGTAAGGCGTAAAAATGCAGAAGGGTCGAGTAGAGAATGTACCATGTCGTATAACAAGAATGGAGAGCTTAAATATACCGTATTCGCCGAGGGTCGCTCTTGCGCGCTCCATTCTTGTGGCTGCGCGCCTGCTTGCCCGATTTCCAACAAAAGAGACAGAAAATAGTCGTGATCTTGAAATGGCGCTGCAAGCCACACCGCGTCCTTGTCAATGATCAGAGCTTCAGCGTGCAACTTATCGGTGAAATGACGTTGAATAGTATTGTCGCGGGACATGTTGCTTCCGAATCATATGATATTTCGGATCCAGAGTAAGGTTCCGGACAATATAATCAACCAAGGCCTTGTCAGTCTCCGAACAGGTGGATCAAACAATAACTTGACCTCAGACACCCCCTGTATCAGATACATGCTTACCGTCACTCGTTTCGCAATGAGGCTGAAACATAAAGCGACTCCGCCCACTTGGAACTCTATCCCACCCTCTCCTCCATACCTCAACCACGTCTCGCTTTCTCGATGGCTTTGAACGGACTGAAAGTGGTCGAGGTACGGTAATCGCCTTTTTATCCGCTGTCTCAGGACGTACGTACGTTCATTAACTGGTCATCCGAATAGTTCGCAGGATTGGCGCCAGCTCCGTTCGCCGGTCTTATTCTCGCACACCATGGTGCCTCAGTCACTCGCATCGACAGACCGTCCTCTCCGTCCACCAATGACACGCTCTGCGAAGGAAAACGCTCGATCGTGCTTGATACAAAGAATCCCGCCGGACTTGCGACCGCCAAACGTCTCATCGCCCAAGCTGACGTCCTCATCGACGCATTCAGACCTGGCGTTCTCGAGCGACTTGGTCTGGGGCCGGAGATATTCCACGATACAGAAGGAAAGCAGGGATTAAATGACAGGCTGATCTACGCACGGATCGCTGGGTGAGTCTGTTGGCGTATTCTATTGATGGCGAACCACCCATGACTCATCATCCTTGTCCCAGATTCCCCAGAGAAGGTGAGCGGATCTCTCCACGAGACCAAACATTCGACCTATTGAAATGTAGGCCCATATGCTTCCATGGCTGGTATGCGTGCAATCTTCATGTTCGAATGAACGATAACACTGATGATATCTTTCTAGGTCACGACATCAACTACATTGCTCTCAGCGGTGTGCTCTCTGTACGATGTCAGAATCCTTCAATGAGGCCATCTCCGCTGACGTTTACAACCCAGATGTTACCAGGCACAAGCGAGAAGCCCAGCTTTCCCCTGAACCTTCTTGGCGATTTCGCCGGCGGCGGCCTTTTATGTGCGACAGGCATCCTCTTGGCGCTTATAGAACGCGGCAAAAGCGGACGTGGTCAAGTTGTCAACGCCGACATGGTAAGACATCCACCACCTACTTACTCCTTCCTTCCCACCGACATCTCAACCATAGGTCTCGGGCACTCGCTACGTCTCTTCCTTCCCCCTCCTCAACGCCCACAACAGCTCCCCCTACTTCTCCGAACCACGCGGATCCAACATGCTCGATGGTGGTGCTCCCTTTTACGACGTCTACACCTGCGCTGACGGGAAATTGATGAGTCTCGGCTGCCTCGAACCCCAATTCTTCGCCACATTTATCGATCGATTCAACGCCGCTCTTCGCATCAACGGTATGAAAACCGAATGGACCCCGACCCGTGCCAAGCAGTTCACCAAAGACGACTGGCCCAAGTTGAGGACATACATCCAGGACGGGTTCAAGGTACTCCCGAGAGACTATTGGGCAGACGTGTTTCATGGTCTGTACTCTTTCTTTCTTTATTTTTTGATGTCTTCTGGCGTTTCGGTCCACGTTGTTCATCGCTCGGTTTTCGTTTTCGTTTCTCTTCCTCTAGATTCGGATGCGTGTGCAGTGCCGGTGTTGACGCCTGCGGAAGCAGCGTCGATCGATCCAACTGGCTCACCTCGTCCCGCCCCACATCCTCAGCTGAGTAGAACTCCCGCTTCATCTCCGCACGCAGGACCCACAACGGTACTCGAACCTGGGACCCACAACGAAGCTATCCTCATCGAGTTAGGCTTCTCGGCAGAGGAGAGGGATGCACTCGTTCAAGCCGGCGCGCTAGGCGAAGAAACAGGCGACAAGTGGAAAGCGAGGGCAAGAGCCAAGTTATGAAAGCGAAATTGATCCTATTGATGCTAGCCAGATAATTCTAAATGTTGATGTCATGTCCGCGTGCTAATTTACCAACACGTAATCTCTCTCTTTTTTTAAAAAAAAAGTAAGAAAAGCAATCGACACGGTAGGTAGTATGGAAAGAAAATCTGCCATCGTCTGGAGTGCTAACGGGACATCGTTTCATTGTCATAAATACATAATTCCAAAGGTATTGTGACGAGGATGGGCGATGATGTTAATCATATGCATGATGTGGATAATAATGACGATGATGATCGTGATACGAGAAAAAGCATTAACGTCGAGAAGAAGAAAGCGTCCTGCAGGATCATGCATCTGTTTCATGTTGGAACACCGATTCGGCGCCTCAGATGTTGTAAATTAAAATTCGGGGGGAGCACAGGCGTGATCTGATGTCGAACAAGCGACACCTGTGCCAAAAACTGACGGAGCTGGTTGCTGTACGCCTCCGCAATCGCCGCCCAATCATCGTTGTGTCCACAATCCGCAAGGATAACGGGCATCTGGCAACAGATGGCTTGCGTAGGAACGTATTGTTTCGCTTGATTCAGTCCCCAGTGGAATTCGCTACTAAAGGGTGCCGCATTGGGACCTTTGAAGCGGAGTAGCATGATGGGCTTTCCGAGGACGTTTCTGCAAGTGATGAATTCCTGCAGGAGGAGCATCGTCGCCGAAGGTTCGTTCACAGGAACACCAGTTGCACCAAGGGTGTGCCCCACGTATCCCTGCGTATGCAGCGTGACGGTGCGCAAGCCAGGCCACATCGGTGGACACCCGTATATTGCCGCCTGCTTGTCGCTATTGACGAGCAGCCGAATGAGATGCATGTTCTTGTCTACGCTAAGTACGAGCTCGGACACACTGGGTGTGGCACGGAGGAGATGTACATCCATGTCGGGTCCGAATTCGCACCGGACGTAGCAGAGCTTGGTGAGCAACTGGAAGGCATGCGGATGAGAGCGTGCGATGAACTTGTGGATGGACGCGAGCGAGTGTGCTTTTACGTCCTCGAGGATGAGTGTGTCAATATTGGGTGCGGAGATGAGATCGAAGAGACGGAGTCCGTTCGCGAGGATGCGTCCGTTGACCACGAGTTCGCGAAGTGTAGGAAGGTGGATTGGGGATATGGGCGCTTGAGCGATGAGTTCCACGAATCCCCGAAGGTGGAGTACTTTCAACGAAGGGCATGCAGCCAATACCTGGTGGAAACCACTCCGCGGCATGGAAAACTGTGGGCCGGGGTAGACTGAAAACGAGAGTATCTCCGCGCCTGGATTGGGGAGTATGACGGGGACATTGTCGAGACGGACATCCATGAGCAATGGTGCGCCTTTTGTGAACATATTCGCTACTGGGAGTGGCCCGTGCGTGAGCATGGTACCTCTACACATGATTCTCAGGCGCTTCAAGGACGGTGCAGCCTCATCGCGGAATGCAAGTAATAATGCAGAAAGCGTTTCCCTTGACACCGCATCTAGAACCAACTCTTGAAAACGACCCACGTGTGGCATCAGCACAGTTGTCAGAGTGCGCTCCAGATTCGGGTACTTGGCCCATGGACCTAAATATATTTGGAGAAGACTTCCCTCCGATCGTTTGAGGTATTCGTTCAGTGATTCTTCCTTGTGTTCGAACGGGAAATGTATAGAAGACCAGAGGCTAGGCGTAGAGAGTGCCACGACTCGCCATTGACTGCAAACATGCGAGAGACGAACTTCGACGGGGAGTTGACGAAGTAGGCTGAGTACGCCGGACCACTGTGGGTTTAGGTGACGACATTCTTCGAATATCATGACGAGGACATCGGGCGGCAATCGGGCGACTGCAGCTTTGGCATTTTGAATGCGCGCCGCACGGGCTTGGAGATTCCGCATGACACGGACTAATTCGTCATGCGAAGCCTGGAGCCCGCTGATTTGGGCGGTGAGTTGCTCCAGCTCATCTTTCAGCTTTATGCCGCAGGTGGCTTCGTCGTTCAGATAGCAAAGGGCCATGGATGGATCCGCTGCTATTCGGTTCTGCTAAGTAAAGCGCGAGGGTCGAATTTACGCATACGTACGACGGGGGATGGCTGAGAGTTCGATTGGGATATGTTCCATGTAGTCCCTGGGTTAAAGGGTAAGGCAAGGCAGCTACAAGACACGCTGGGAACACGTTTTAAGGAGGCCGGAAACATGCCTGCGATATGTCTGACAACTCACCAGGCTGGAGTGGTTCGGAATGATTCTGGGAGTATGATGGAGCACGGCAGGGCAATGCCACGGAGATTTCAAGGCACTAGGCCAGTGTAATGGATGGAGGAAGAGAGAAAAGAGCGAACATATGCCTAGCACGATGTGGATGGCGAAAGCTGATTTATGTAGGTGGATCTCCATTCGAGTTTCACTAGGGACATCATCATGACAGCTCTTGTCGACAACTTGATCGTTCAGTTGGTCTTCTTCACACGAGTTGAACTGCACCGGTCTGTACATACACGTAACATCGACGACAACAGGTACCCGCGGATGATAATTACAATTCGTGCCACCTCAACTCACGGAGTGGCATGTATGATCGTCGGAGGCCCTCTCGGTCCCGGCCCCCCCAGCCCCCAGTCCTGCGCCTGCAGCTTCCGATACACGTGTGAACGGTACTGCGATCCATAAAAATTGCCCGTATACGCCCAATCAGGATCACAAGGTCGAAAATCGGTCGAATGCTGCGGGGCAATCACCCGCATGTCCACGTGTAGATGCGACTTGACGAGAGCCGAGCCGAACTGTTCTTGGAATGCGCGTGCATTCGAACCTTCGAGTTGTAGCGTGTCCAACGGTCTGCCGACGGATTTCCTTTGTTGGACAACATCAAGCAGCATCGCCATCATGGGTGGTATTTCATCTTCCTCATCTCCATCTGCATCATCCCTGTCTTGCATCCACGGTCGAGCCAGATGCAGTGACAGCGTACGTAAATTTGGCCATAAGGGGGCAGTCCCGTGTAATGAAGCTTGCTTGTCACTATTGAGCAGGAGCCGCAGGAGCTGCGAGTGGTGTCCAATCGTCACGGAGAGGTGAGTCAGTTCCGAAGTGGCGTGTGGAAGGTATATTTCCAGGTCATCGTCCATATCACCCTCTATATAATGGAGGGCATGCAGTCCCTGGAATTGCTCAGGACATATCCGCGTCATGAATTTGTGTATCGATGATAAAGCATGTCGCTTAACGGCAAATAGTGTGAAGGAACGGATGCCGGGAGTGGAGATATTGCGGAATACGTTGAAGCCATGAATCAAAGCATTTCCGTGGACAAGAAGCTCACGAAGAGCGGGCAGCACCACGGGCACGCTGCCCGGTTCTTCGTGGAACCCACTCACAAAACCCTTGAGATGAAGTGTTGTGAGAGTAGATGCAAACGGTGTGATCATGCTCAGTAGGTCACTTCTAGAGAGCGGGGCCCCTGGACCGGGTAACGGATCGAAATGGAGTGTTTTTATGGAGGATTCTGGGAACGTGATTGGAATAGCGCTCAAGCGCGCATCCACAAGTAGCGGGGCGCCACGTCGGAATAGCTCGAAGCGAGGGTATGCTCCTTGGCCGCGAACGAGATCATGACTCGATATCTTGAGTCGACGGAGATGAGGTGCAGCAATATCGACGAGGAGTTTGAGGACAATGAAAAGTTCCTGACGGTCCTCTGTGTCGAGGATCAACTCTCGAAACTGGGGTATTCGGGGAATGAGGAGGGTCGAGATAAGATCCATAATTCGTTTATCGGAGAGCATTGGACCAATATGGATATCAAGAGGACACTGCTTGCATCGCTGAAAATAAGTTCTGACGGCGATTTCCTTATGAAGAATTGGGACCCGTATGGTTGTCCACAAAGATGGGGTATTGAGTGCCACCTGGCGCCAACGAGAGCAGACATGAGAAAGCTGGACTTCTGTAGGAAGAGGCCTTCGAGGACCGGGCCATTGATTGAGGAGACACCTGCTCTCCTCGAAGATGATAGCGAGGACATCGGAGGGTAATCTGGATATCGGAAGGGTCTCGTTGTTGATTTGTGCGATGCGACTTTGGAGTGTGAGGATGGAATATTGGACATGGAACGCTTCGTTGGTCAGCGTCTGCTTTCTCTCTTGGAGAGCAGCAATTTCTGCGGCGAGAGCGTTGACCTCCTCCTGGGCGACTGGGTCAAGTCGGAGAGGAGCTGGCTGCTGCATGTCTCTCTAGAACGCTGATGTGAGTTGATGCCAAGTACTGCATGACTTTACTAACAAGACCGTCTTTCGAGGTCTGCTGAAAGTGCTGGACCCCAGATGAAGTCTGAGAGGTGGGCGGATGAGAGAGCAGCGATGGCAACCTGGAGTGCTCCGAGATCAGGCCTTCAGGGCCGTGCCAATGCGAGTTGCCAGTGACCAAAGCGAACGCCACCCAAAGTGGAAGTCTTCAAGTCATCCACACCGCAACGGTTTGAATTTCCGTGGGAATAGATGAAAGTTAGACGGACCATTGTTAGCTCGCGAGTCGCAGTCAACGTACTCTGGGGCGGGGCTACGCGGGCAGACGGGTAAGCGTTTATTCCAGGATACTTACTGATTGCTACCAGGACTGGTAGGTCCTTTTGTGTTAGACATTGGGAGGAATCGCGTAGGTTTTCGCAAGAGGTGCATTATTCGCCTCGGATACATTTATGCAGAACTCATCGGCGCACAGAGAGTCTCAGTCTACCACGAGCGTCGAAACGTGTAGGGTCAGGTATGGGCGCAACTCCGTCACTTCCGATTTGAATTCACTCCCAGGGCTGTCCAATACTTCTGCATGCTTCTCAGCATGAAAGCCGGAAAAAAACGGAATCAGAGCGGGTGGTCCATCTAAGTACAGTTCCTCAGATTCATTATGTGGGCTGAGATAGCTCGGAATTATAACAGAAATTATACACCGCAGTGTCGTATCTGCTCACTTATAGCGGCCCACACCACACACATCCCTTTGGGAGCCCACTCCTTGTCATGAGGTAAACCCTTATCACACCGATCAAGATTGGCTGACTGTTGTAATCATCGTTCGTAGCCCCGATGAGCAGTCTTGACACAAATGCGACCACCGGCCCATCAACCGCGTCGCCTCGGCTCACGCACCAAAAAGAACCCCTAAGTAGCCTCGACGATACTTACCCCGACTAATACAATGAGCATTTCACTCGCCTTTGACTCAGGATACCCCGCGCCCGGCACGGTGCTTCTGCGGAGCACGGTCGAAAATCTAGGGGCCTCGCATCTACATCTTTGACTGGAATATCCATGAAAACGGTCGAGGCGTCTATGCCCCATTGTCCGGATGTCACCCCTATCTTCATGGAATTACCCCGGACTTCATGGCTTCCAAATTGGGCCGCCCTGGGCGAGAATCTGCGTGGTATGGTGCTTGCTTGATAAGCGCATCATTTGTATCGATGCGGACATGCTGGTGCGCAAGGGCTTGAGAACACTGATCTCGCCTCATCCCCGCTACCACAAATGTGGTCACACCGATGGGTCACGCCCGTGTTCCCCGAGGATCGGAGGAATACTTCAATTCAAATGTCTGATTGAACGACCTTGTTAGAATCCGCACCACGTTCTCAGAGTTCGAAACAATCTTCTTCGAGATGAAGGATGCTTCCCATTGGGATCAGACCCACTCATGTTTACTTTAGATGTGATCGACTCCGGTTAACCCTCATGTGCACTCGGCAGAACTATATGATGCGGAGAGGGAGAAGCTCCCGTTGGAACAGTTCAAGGATCCGACGATCGTCCATTTTATCTGGCCAGTGAGTCCGGAGCTTCGATGACGTTGGATCCCTTCGTGTAGCCATACTTCGCGAAGACGGGTTCATCAGGTTGACTGCAATAGAGTTGGGGTGGGATTAATTTCTGAAGTTTATTACCCCTTGCTGTATACCCTATATGCAGTTCCCTGACCACTCCACTGATGCTAGACCATTGTTCGTGTTCACGGGGAAGAAGTTATTAGGCTTCTTTCGCAGAGTCTCCCCCCGTCCCCCAACGGTGCCACATCATCGAGCCCAACTTGAGCCAGCGTTACCTCAAACGGGGGTTTGTCTGATACTGACGGTCGTACTTACAAGCTGTGTTTTTCGAGACAAGTATGGATGCAGAACAACTTGGGAAAAAAACCTAAGCATCCACTACCAGGAGGTATGGATTATGCTACATGGGTCGATTCCAGGTTATCATGCATTCCCCTACGGCGGCCAGTAGGGGTCAATCGCGTCATTGTATGTTAGTACAAACGTGATGCACAGATCTATCTTATACATCTAGGCGCAAAATTTACAGATAGATGAGCACAGCCATGTTACTCATGCCCCCAAAGAGGATCCAGCTCAGGACTGGCATCATCGTCACCACGGAGAACGAGACTGTCTTGTTGCTCTGCATCCTGTGCACTCGGCGAGTTTGGTATGCGAATAAACACCAAAAAGAGAATCACCGCCAAGGCACATCCGACGGCCGTCCAGAAGATGGCAGTCGGAAAGAAGGATACGTTGTTGGGAAAGACCGTTCAAAAAAGTAATGGACCAAAGAGACGGTCACTGTACACGGCATCGATATGATGAGGATCGATTAGGTATGCCAAGACTTGGGAATCCACCCCAAACTGTATGCCACACCTAATGCGCTGAGGAGACGGCCGGCGTCACCCTGACTCGATGCATTGGAGTAGAGCATTGTTACCATACTCTGGACGGCAGGAATGAATCCCTATCCAAAGGTAGTAATCATGTAACACAGGGTAAAGGTGATCCCTGTGCCGATGCTAGCTCGTACGCAAATCGATTGCGTGCATGGATCATCGAAGCCTCACTGACAGACTCTGGCAATGCGAACTGCGCGACGTAAGCATGTACGAGGAGCAGGATAGTCGTAGCATAAAGCGCAGTTATGACGCCGCCAGTGCGCTGATTAAGGAAACCACCGATAATCGGGCCAATAGTCCCGTCCGTGTGGGAAATGCCAACTAGTAAGGAAAAGTTTCGAGAACTGACAAAGTGGAGAACACCTTGTTTATAGCACATCCAGTGCGACAAAGTAGTACAGGTTCCGAGGTTCCGAGACGTCGCGCATGTATGTCGTTTCCGCCGCCGCAATGGACGAAGGAGCTGAGCGGATCATGATTATATAAAGCGACGGAAAGCCATTCGGACTTATATCCCAAAATGCCCTCCACAATTGGGGTGATGATTAGAACCCAGTACCCCGGAAGCTTGTTGGGGAAGAAGAAGACCAAGATTGTGAGGAAATCGCCAAGGAGCGGTGCAAACACCACCAGGCCTATGACACGTGTTCGGCCATAGCGATCTATAAACTGGCGCGAATAGCCCATATGGGACGACAGGATAAAGTGAGTACCCACCCTCCCCATCAGCCAGCTGTCAGGAACGACAAGACTCCGGCGATGGCTGCGAAGATTAGCGATTGAGATTTCACAGTTGGTTCACAAAAGGACGGCCATACACGGAAAACCACGTACTTGCATTAACCCTCGCGACCTCTGCCTGCACCTGTGGATCGCCAGTACACTTCCCAACGGAATTGGAGTAATACCCAGTTGTCTTGTGTACATCAACGCCATGAGCAGTCAGATGTGTTTGGTCATGGATGAGAAACATACCTGTAGAGTCCCTAGGCGATCATCATAGTATCCACAGCAAATGATTTCCGACTATTTCAACACAGGGGCCAGATGCAATGGCGTAAGAGAGAGAAGCGAACATTTTCATGGACAAGATCCTGTTGCAATGTAAGATGGTGGCTCAATGAACATAACATGAGTCCTACCATGCGATGCTTGGCCCCTTGAACCACGGTCGTTTGGCTTGCCCGTCTGGTTCCTCATCGATAAGTTGTGTGTGAGGGTGAAGTTAGCTATGAGACCACTGTTCAGGCTCCTGATCACCACGAACAGTGACCATGATGGAAGGCAGAAGAAGAGTGGGTTTGGCTGGCTGGCTGAAGCATCGGTGAGCAACCTGGCGGCAGGAAGTTGATAAGCCCGGAAACAGTACATTTTAGTGCAGGTTCGAAATCGCACTGCGTAATGAAATATTAGAGCTTGGGACTAACCTTTTTCTGTATACGTCCCTATCATTTGTCCCTGTTCTGTATCTCTGGTCGCAGGAGCGTGGCGTGGATGTTGTGCTCGGATCATTCAAGATGAATATTCTGTATTGACTAGGACAAGTAGCGTTCCGAGCGTGCCTGTTGACTAGACAAGGTTCAATCGAATCAATTCAGGCACCATAGAGCACATGTGTTTTAAATTTAATTTACGCTGCCATCTATGCTCGCTCACCGTTCACCGCGAGCGTTGAATTTTCGAAATGTCAAGACCTCTGAACGTGTTCCTCACACGTATGATAGTGTGTACAATACACGTTGATTTTATGCTGGTAGGTCGGTACCTTTCACTCCTTCCATCCTATATGCTCGTCGAACACCGAGTCGCACCCAGCCTTCAAAATCTTCATCCTGGTTTGTTTCCACATTTCCTTGTACTCTGTCTCCTTCCGGCCCTTCCAAGCTGTTTTTCCCAACATATCCCACTAATCCTTTGCGTAGGAGTTTCTTGGTACGCCGGTGTGGCCCCATGGTTTTGCAAGGAGTGGTTGCATGTGGGGTTGCAGCACAGATACCATGTTCGGATGAACTGCTCCGGTGATATGGATGATCGCTGGATCGTCCAGCTGTTCCAATGGAAGCTTCTGTCTGTCTGGATCGGGGGCAGATTGGTCACCTCTAAGTGTGCATTGAGTGGATCCTGATCCCCATGGGGTGCGTCTTTCATCTTGTAACAGAGCGCATCGAGCTCCGGAAGCGTGGTCCGAAATTTGACGAGGTCGAGCAATAGAACACCCGCATTGAAATACGGCCCCCGGGAACATACTCACGCCCCATAAGGATCCATATCGCAGGCGCGGTGGCAAGAGCGTGACCCTCGAGGTCGGTGTTCCACAGCTCTCTCGAGTATTTGTGCACCAGCGTGTCTGCATCCGAGTAGAGGACACGTTCCACAGGCAGGTTCCTTGTTCGTGCGAGTGGCTCTGGTATGAATGTATTCATACAACCCCCAAAGTTTGAAGTACGGGGTCCGGTCATCGATATCGATATCATAGGTTAAAACGATCGCAGTTGGTAAAGTGTTTCACGCCCAGGTGTCTGTGTTGCTTATCAAATCCCAACCTCGGGAACGGCTGTCCACGCCGGCTAGTTATGACATGGCACCACATGGGAATGAGCAGACGCTGCTGTACGGTAGCTCGGCCAGTTCTTGGAAAATTATACCTCATCGCGGGCCACTGATGGCTTTCACTGATAGGAAGCTTCCTTCTCCCCACCCACGTTACCAACCTTTCGTTGGGTTGTGCCCAGCCTTATGAAACTTTGAGGGGGAGAGATCTTTACTGAGACTATTCTCATGACTACTTGCGATATAATTAGTCTAATTGTCTTCAATGCTGAAACACAACGAGGTTTGCGATGTCTACGGCAGACCCAAGACTATCCACTTGTCAATCTTCTTCCGCGGTCCTTAGTACTTTCGTCCGTGCCCGCTCACGCATATCCTCGCTAGAACGACTCCCGTTGAGGGATGAACAGGTCCAGTGGAATGGAAAATCGCTGGGTCGTTCATCTCTTCCAAGTAGATCTTCTCCTGATAAATCCCAACCCACCCCGCGTATGTCCCGAGACTCTGCGCACTCCATGTGAGGTTCAACGGTACCCTGTCATCTTCAAATTGAGCGTTGAGTGGATCCTGATCATGAAATCTGGAACCCTCGAGCCGGTGGCAGTGTGCTTTGAGTTCTAGGAACGCGGTGCAGGTTCTCGCAAGGTTCATCAATAGCGCACCCGAATTGAAGTGGTCCCGGCGGACGCCCCAGTGTCGTCGTATGTCTGGCACGGCAGCAAGGGGGACGACCTTTGAGACCGGTGTTCCACGGCTCTCTCAAGTCTTTGCGCACTAGGATGTCTGCATCCAGTATTGAGAGACCCGGAAGTGCATCTGCCATGGTTCCTGGTTCAATATCCGACCATCGCTTCCACATCTTCTGAAAAGGCCAAGGTCTGGGGGAAAAGGAACTATATGCGGTGGTGGGAACCGAACGAATGGATGGATAAGATAGCTGCCCCAAATATCTGATATATTGAGCACCAAAACGTTACAATCGAGACGCCACGTACGACGTGTCGGAGTGGTGCTGTTCCGCTCTTATGTTGTCGCATTCTATGTGAGTCACTCAGTGGCGTTTTTCGCCACCATCACATGCCCCTTCAACCAGTGTCGTCCTCTTTCTATCCATCAAATATCAGAGCACTTCTTGACTTGCGAATCGATCCAAATTCAATTTGGAATCGGCACAGATAATCTTGCAACACAGATGATTCCCTCCAGGGAATTACCGGGTTACCTTTCCATGCTTGAATAGATATCGCGGTTTTCTGTACAAGGTTGGCTGTAAATGTCGAAGATTGGTGACGTATGGCACTACGATCACCTTGTCCGTATGGTGGTTCCTTGTTCTTACTGGGCCGTGGCGTGATACGAAACCCGAAGAGTCATCACGAGTATCTCACATATACAACGAGGCTGATATCGGCTCAACCCCTGAATAATCCACCTTACATCTGTAGACCATCAGGTAAAGCTTTACCAAAACTGATCACACTTAGCTGACTGTTAGCGTTATTGTGTATAGCAACGATGATCACCCAACTCAACAATGTCAACGACGATGGTATAGTCATTACACTTGCCTTTGACTCTGGATATGCCATGCCAGCCACGGTGACTCTGCGCAGCGTCGTTGAACATGTTCAAGGTCGGATCACAGTGTACATCATCGATCGCGGCCTCTGCGCAGAAGACAAGGAGAAGATCAAAGCATCCATTCTCATGCGCCCCGATATCGTCACGCTCTTTATAGATTTACGTCTGAATTCCATAGCCTCTACTTTAGGTGCTGCTTGGGCGGGGATCGATATGAAATGCCTACCTGCCGAACGCGTCATTTATCTCGATGCGGACATCTTAGTACGCAAGGACACTGGAATACCGACCTCGGTGGTCATGCTATTGCCACCCGCGCCTGGCCTATGGTGCCCCATGGGGCATAATCGTGTCCCCCGGGGGGAGTATTCCAATTCAGGCATTTGCTCGACCTCGCAAAAATTCGCCCTATGCTTCTACTCAAGACGCTCTGTTACGAGATGAAGGATGCGGTACTCTGGGATCAGGATCCGCTCAACATTTACTTTAGAGGTGGCCGGATACAGTTAAATAAGCCTCACATGGAATGCGCACGGAATTGGGACGATTGTGACATGGAACAGCCGAACGATCCGGCGATCGTTCACTTTACTGGACTGGTTCATCCGTCCGTGTCGGGCTTACTGCATCCGTACTTGCAGCCGACTCAAGCCAAACCATGGGGATGCGCCGGAAAACCTGTACGAAAAGGGGTGGTGGGAGACCCTAGAGAAAACTGTATGGAAAGGGTTGAGGGAGACGACGGAGTACAAGGGAGCTTGTGAGCAGGTCAGAACCAGGACATGGAAGGGGAGGAATTCAACAGGAAGATCGACTTGTCTATAGGTCCGGGCTGGTGCTCGCCGCGAGTCCGGAAAGCACTTGGATGACCGACAGCAGAATGGCTATCAAAGTGTCATGATGCGGCTGAGTTGGCCGCCGAAGAAGATGAGAGTCAAGTCTGTCACGGGCACGCGCTTCCGGGATTTTGTCGGGTTACAAGTAAATCGAGCGGTATAACTTTATTCGTGGCATGTTCTTCAGAAACGTTGGGGACTGCTTGGGCAACGGTATTTAGCTTTGTTTGTACCCACGCGGCAAGCCCGGTTCCACGTGAAATCATCCGGGCATATGAATGTGCGTCACGAATAAAACGGGACCGTCTCTGTGCTTTGTGCTGTAGCCCGCACTCTCCACTTGACCAGATGGCAACAACCGCGCTCAAAGAATTCACTCTAGAGGAGGTCGCACAGGTAAGTACCGCCCTATGCCTCCCTCGAGCCCCACCGCGTCTCACGTCCACAGCACAACACACCAGATGATCTCGTGCGCCTATCAGCCCCAAACACATTTGCTTGGCTCACGTTTCTTTTAGTGGGTTGCGATCGATGCAAAGGTCTATAATCTCTCCCGTTTCAAAGACCTTCATCCTGGAGGTGTTGCAGTTTTACTCGACGAGGAAGTAGGTCCGTATCGCCCGAGTTGAATTCCTGTTGTTCCACACTCAAGCTTGTTCTTTAGCTGGTCAGGATGCTACAGAGGCATTTTACGGGCTTCATCGTCACGAAGTTTTGCAACGCCCCCAGTACAAGCGCCTTCAGGTCGGCACGATCCAAGGCGAGAAGAGCGTCATTTACGACCGTGTAGTCGGAGAAATCAGCCAAGTTCCCTATGCCGAGCCTACCTGGTTGTCTCCGGGTTACTTCAGCCCATACTATTCTGACGTAAGAAGTGCCTCCAACCCGTTTCCCCAGAAAGTGACAAACACTCGCAGAATCACCGCGAGCTCCAAAAGGCAGTCAGACGATTCGTTGATGAAGTTATGTACGACGACGCCCAGGTAGCAGATGATCCAACTTTGCGCATCGCCTGCTGATTCTGGGTACTTAGTCACGCGAAGATGACGGTAAACGACCGAGCCAATATGTTTTCGACAAAATGGCGTAAGTAATGCTTGCCCGTTGCTACGAATACCAATTGACTGTCCTGATTCGATAGTGAGATAAATATGCATGCTATGCGCATGGGGCCCGGGAAACATTTAAAGGGTCGAACACTCATGAGCGGCCTCGTCAACCCAGAAGATGTATGTTTCGGAAAAATCGCATATTTGGACATTAGCTAAACGCTCTCTCATTCCCAGTTTGACTATTTTCATGAGGTGTGCACCTTCACGTTTCAATTCCAACCTCCTTTCACACCTTCCCTCCCGTAGCTTATCATCACTCAAGAACTTGTCCGATGTGGTGCACGAGGATATGGTGATGGTAAGTTTCTACTATGCATTTCACGTCTATCTACATATCCTCTTTCCAGGCATTCTCGGAGGCAAAGTTATAGGCCTCCCTCCTGTGTTGAACTTTGGTTCCGAAGAACTTAAAGCCAAAGTTGTACCTGGGGTCCTGTCTGGCAAAAAGTTCATCTGTCTTGCTATCTCGGAAGCGATGGCTGGTAGTGACGTCATGGGTCTCCAAACCACTGCGAAACTAAGTGAAGACGGAAAGGAGTGGATAATCAATGGGTCAAAGAAGTGGATCACAAATGCTACGTAAGTGAAGACTGCTGGGATTTCGACTTATATTCATTGCATTTCAATACTAGATTTGCCGACTAGTAAGCTTCCTGGCTATAGTTCCTATCTACTTTAACCTTACCATTTGACATAGCTTCACAGTGGGTTGCAAGACTGATGTGAGTCCCAGCGGCCAAGTTTGACCATTCCACTTGACATATTTCGGATAGGACGGCCTCACAGTCATCTTGGTTGAGCGTGGCCCCGGCGTTGAGACGCGGCAAATCAAGACAAGTTACTCCACTGCTGCAGGAACTGGTTATATCACTTTTGACAATGTGCATGTACCTGTCGGTAACACACTGGGCGAAGTTGGTGGTGGAATTTTCGTTATCCTCAGGCACGCTCCCGCCATGTTTGCTTGCAGATTGAACGTTGACGGAACTTTTGAAACAGTAACTTCAACCACGAACGATGGGTTATGTGCTGCAGCTCAGCAAGGAGTCAACGGCTTATCATCGAGGAATGCCTGAAATGGGCTTCTCAGCGCAAGGCGTTCGGAAAACCCCTCATCTCCCAGCCAGTTATTCGTTCCAAGATTGCCGGCATGATCGCTCGTACGGAGAGTGTTCAGAGCTGGTTAGAAAACCTCACATATCAGATGACACATATGGTTAGTCATTCTTGATGCCTGCGCGCACTGTGTAACCCAAGAGTTGTCCTGCAGACGTACAAGCAGCAAGCACAAAAACTAGCAGGGTAAGAAACCATCGCCTCCTCTCCCGAGGCTATGACTGATTTACGCGACAAGACCGATCGGGCTCCTGAAGAGTTATAGTACACAGTGTGCCCAAGAGACTGCGCGGGATGCCGTTCAGATATTTGGTGGCCGTGGTATCACCAAGACCGGCATGGGGAAATTCATCGAACATGTAAGTCGTGTTCCCGTTGTTGTTCATTGTTAAAATAACAACTTCATCTTCTTTCGCAGTTCTACCGAACGGTCACTTTCGACGCGCTCCTTGGAGGAGGTGAGGCGAGACATGTTCTTCATCTGTGTCCGTGACTCACATGAGCACCCAATGAACCCAGCCGAAGACGTCTTGGCAGACTTGGGTGTAAGACAAGCAATGCGATCGATGCCAAAGAATGCACGGTTGTGAAGAGGATCCTGGATCTATGGATAGAAGGATCTGTAAGCACCATTTAATCAGGATACTTCTTTCTGTAAATTGCACATTTTTGGAATGTTTGCCGATTCGTACCCACGAGGCCACGGTTGAGCATATGTTTGGAACGCGAGTTCCCGGGGAAGTCGCTGATGAGTGGATGCCTATCCGACACGCGGATCAGTATGGGAGCCAAGAAGGCTCGGATTCGGAATGTACCGGTCTTCCGCCTGCGATTCGTCAGCGCTCGCGTCCTATTGGCTCATATCATATCTCATCCCTCTCCGAACACCCACGTGGAACGCCCGCTACAGAATGGTATTGACGGTAGAGAGGCTCTTCGTTTGGAACGACAGCTCAAAGGATCTGGCGATCGTATTCATTCTAATCGGACCAGTGCATTCGGGACATATGGGGGAGGACTCGTTTCTCTAGTCAATTTCACCAGACTAGATCCATACTGCGATTCCAGCTTCGTTCTCAAAGATGAATGAGAAGAAGAAAACATTGCGTTCGTTAATCATACACAGTACACAGTTCTACCACCGTGGACAGCAACCATCGGAAGAAAACAAACAAGACAAGGCTACAGATGACAGAGGAGCTCACGTGAGGGAGGGGATGGTATCGACATCGAACCGACCGAGGACCGTGTATCGTCCAAGAAACCACGCCCAAAGGATGAAAGAGCAAGAAACGGTAGGATCAGCGGTAACAGCAGCAGCAGTAACAGGGAGTGAGGGATGAATGTACGTTGACACAACATGGTCGACAGAGGAGCCAAAGGCATGACAAGGACACGTTTAAACGCGGTGGGTAACATAGATAGTATAGGAAAAGGGTCGATGGAGATTGTAGCGAAGATATGCAATGGATGTGGAGGGGAATTTCAATATGACGCGCCGAATTGCTGCGACTCGTACAATGCGTAGTCGTTGGTATTCAACGCTGAGCCGCTGACTGTGTTTAGTTGGTTAACCCAGTTAAAACCTAAAACAGGGAGATGTAAGTCGATAGCCACGATAAAGATACGAAGCACAGCGGAAGAAGGGAGAGGAAAAAGGGCTTACCTGGCATAGTTGTATCCTGCCAGACAGGATCCGACAAGAACGATATCGAATCCAAAAGTTCCTGGTCTACCGGCATCGCAGCACCCTGATAAATGTCGGTTGCATGGAGCCCCAGGCCAAAGTCGGCCGTGGATGGCGATTGCCCGCGCGAGTTGTCCTCGAAGGACATGAACTGCTGTGCGGGGGAGGAAGAGTCAGAAAAGGCCGATGGCGATGAAAATTCGGGACCGGATGAGTAGGCATGGAAGGGTGAGGAAGTCAATGACCCGTTCCGTTCTTTCCCCTTGCCTTTTGATCGTGAGCTCGTACGTCCCAAGTACATGGTCTTGGAGAGAGGGGAGAGAGTGTCTGGGTTGACACTTTGGGTTGCAAGCAGACCACCGAGGAAACGGGAAAACAGCTTTGGCCCATGTTTATCGTCGACACAGACCTCGGGCGCGCCGAGCAGGTCAACAGCTTCTTGGACAAGCGTGCGAATCTCTTGTCGTCGTTCGTACGTAAAGTATTGCGAGTACTTGGGTTGGAGGAGCTGCGAAACCGCGTGGTGTGTATATAGACCGTTTGGGTACAGGAAAATTACGCCTTACCTTGACAAGGAAAGCACCAGCGAACGTGACGAATACGAGCTGAGCATCTGGTGCGTGCCGAAGTAGAATTTCTAAGGAGGTGTGTAAGGTTCCCTGTCACATTAAGTTCAGACGAGTACCCACTCCTTTCCGGTGTGGGGAACAGTCTGCGCACGAAAGCATTCACGATATCGGAGGCAGCTTCCAAGCACTGGTAGGAAACGGTCAACCCAGGGTAGTGTCAGAAGAATGGCATGCACCCACGCGCGTAATGAAGGTATTTTCGTCCAACTGGCCTCCCTTTGCGTGCTTCAGACCCGTTGACAACGCAGTCAGACGCGCGTATGCATAAGCCATTCTCAGCAGCTCCGTCCGGAATGCCCACATGTCCGTTTTCTCTTCCTCGAATTCATCCAGACGTTTGAACCAACGCTCGCCGAGTTGTCTTAGCGCATCATCGGTATCGCTCGCGAGTTGAGCAATGTTCAAGGTCTACGTTCGTTCTGGAATAACGTCCCAAACCTAGCAGAACATGACGCCTTACCTTGTCGAGCCCAATTGGGTGACTGGGGTCACCATAGATCTTCGCCGTGAAATTGGCAATTAATCTCAGCTCCGCGTTGTACCCGCAAAGATGGATATCAAAACCTTTCATGTTGTAGGGTGACGACCTCCACCAATCTTCTGAATGGACGGCAAAGTAATCCGTGTTGGGGATGATCGGGCGCTTGCCGTACTGAGACCCAGTCGAGCGATCCAGGTTGAAACAGTTCATCCAGATCCGTTGCCGGCTCAAGAGAATGCGAGCATTCTGTTCATTAAGAGGTTTCGTGGTTACTGGGCGGTTCAAGTTGATGTCTTGTGCGACCCTGAATTTGAATTAGGAACCAGGGGCATTGATCCAAAGATAAGCCACTGTACCGTATGGCGACGCCAAGATAGATCCAACTCCTTTCTTCGTCCCACCGCTTTGCTGGAATCGGGTAGAGTTGCATAAGAAGATAAGCTGCAGACATCTCCTCATTCTTAGTGCCAGTTATGAGCGCAGTACCAGCAGCGAGCTGGCCGTACTGCATCAGTTGCTGGTAAAGGTGTGGTCGGGGTTCATAAAACCTGGAAGCGATGCCGCATACTTGATCATCGTTAGCTTCGGGGGACCAGTGCATCGGTAATAGATTCATACTAATTGTGAACAAGAACGGGCTCCGCATAGCCACAAACTGAGGAGTGTGAAGGGCAGGGTCTAGCAGGTTGGCAGACGGATTCATTTTCTCGAAGTAACTAAGGAAACGTCAGTACAAACGCCGTTTTCGGCGAATGCGGGCTTACATGGTAAACAAGTTGTCCGCTTCCTTGATCGAGACAACCCCGCGAGTCAAGATGTGAGGCAGTTGGACTCCAGTACGGGATGGATTCAAACGTTTAGGATCAGGTCCACCTAATGAGATTTGGGTCAGAGTCAGCGTCAAACAAACGGCACCCAGCCAATACATACTAGACCGAAAGAAGTCAGCGCTCGCAACGCCGACAGCCTCTGACGACTCAGGTTCGACACTCTTCTCTCTCGCGTTTCTCTTGATGGCGAGGGCAGCCATCAGGCCATAAGGGGCGTCTTCCGCCGGTAGCATCTTGAGTTTTGTCGCTTGGGCTGCTTGCCTCTTGGTTGTGGAACTCGCAGGTGAACCTATGTCCCTGCTTGTTTCATCTTCGGCAGTAGCATAACCAGACTCGTCATCCGAGTATCCTTCCGCCGCGGTGCCCTCGTCGCTAACATAGGGGTCGTCTGCATCTGCTGGGTCTTCTGCGGGGATCAAGCCACCGAATTCCTGGATAGATACGCGCGCCTTTGAAATCCAATCTTGTATTTCCGCGTTTGGAATGACTGACTCGGAGTTTGATTCCATAGGTGAATGTATGCTTGACCCGGGGGATTGCGGGGATTGAACCGCAGCAGGATGGTTCGAAGTTTCAAGTTTCGCCATTAGCTCCTGTATTTGTTTGGCTTGTTCACGGATTTGGTTGAGCAGATGCTCCCGTTTTCTACGAGAAGTGCGCGTTAGTCACGCGGTGCGGGGTGAAGGAACGAAAGGAAGCCTGCATACGGCGGGACGCGACGAGGCTTGCGGCCAGGAATGATACATTCTTGGCCTGCACTTGTACAGCGCTTGCAAGTATCTCTGTCGTTTCTAAATTCACAGCGGACCTAGCACAGAGGCATAAGATGGTAGCGTCATCGTGGATTGTAATCTACCTTTAAACTCTTGCACCGAGCGCATGCTCCCGAGCTGTATGCGGATGATCGTAAGCTGATGTCGTGGAGAATGCTGAGCCGAGTTCACTGACTGTTTTGGCCGAGTAGCCTCCTGTTCCTGATCATGATGTTCGCCTTGACCATTATCATAATCGTCATTGAGCTTGGGTCTCTTTGGATTTGGAAGAGAATCTGGTTGCGGACGCATGGCCGCTGCATTGAAGTAGTGGGCTTGTAGCTCGGATTGTCGAGGTGGAGGCGGAAGAGAAGTAGGATATTGCATAGAGCCAGCGGGAAGATAGGAACGAGACGTCGAATGGTTGGTCATGGCGGAATTGGGGTTAGGAGAGCCGTCGGGTGTATGGTTGGGTTGTAAACCTGCGCCGAATTGGCTGGCTTGATATTTTGCCTGGTTGGATTCCAGGGGATTCAAGCTCAATTGGTTGTAGACCGGGGAAACGTTGGGATGAGAGGATGGGCCAAAGGAGGACAAAGAGGTGTCCAGGGTGAGATTGACGTCGGGGGCAAGAGAGTTGAGTGAAGATGTCTGGATCAGTGGCTGCCTGGCGAACGCGGTGGATGTTGCCAAATGCACTGCTGATGGATACGAGCCGTATCTGTTCGATGCGGCGGGTACGTTGAGCGACGAAGGGGAGTTTTGGCGTTGATGGGGGAAGCGTTTGGCGCTGGGGGTGGGCTCGAGGGGATAAGGAACCTCCTCGAGTTGGAGGGGCTGCTTGAAGGCGAACTGCGGCTGATCCCAGATGTGTTGACCACCCGCATGCTGCGCTTGGGCCGACATGTCGGGGAGAGGATGAGACAGGGCGCGATGCGGAGAGTGGAAGGAGAAATTCGTGTGATCAGCCCGTCAAGGCCGGGGGTAACTCGCGGGAATGCCTCGAGTTCGACGGATCGACTTTTTATGTACCCTCTGCGCGACTGGAAGCATCTCGCCAGTGGTGCTCTCATCGCCCCGTCCACGTCTGGCCACAAGTCCCCAGCCGAATCACAACGGTCGAACGGCCCAGTCTGGCTCGCCGTATTTTAAATCTCCTGCGCAAAGTTTCCATGTTGCATCTGACACGCACACACGGGCTGTGTCCGCAACCATCATTCCAGTCGCTGGTCCAATGTACACCCAGCTACAGGGTTACTCCATCCTGTATCCTGGTATGATAACGTTGGATGCATCTCGATAGTCTTTTCCAAAGGGACTTAGTTCGACTCGCTAGGGTAATTCTTTGGATGCCAAGTGTCCGGTTCCGCCATCGGAAATGACTGAACGCAGGCGACTTTGCCGGGCATCATCTCAGTCACAACGGAAGTAGCCGTCGATACCCCGTTGGTTCAAACAACCGGCACGGTGACAGTGTCGTTCGAGAGCGGAGCAAAGCTTTAGGTTCTCCTGTGATCCTCCCTCCAATCTTAGCATATCAGTGTGGCATCCGTGCGGCTTGGAAGAGTCCGTGCAATCAAAGACCTTGGCTTGCACCTGTCTCGCGGATAGCTTCGTCACGTCTCTTATTCGGATTCGCGATGCATCGCCCCTACAACATGTGGAGCGACAGACGGAGATGAATGTGGAGAGAAAGAGAAGTTGGCACCACACCTGGGAAACGCATGTGAGGAAGGCCGGGATACAGCCGAAGTCCGACACGGCACGAGTCTCGGCTCTGTCCGAGCCCGGCCCTCAGAGCCTCATACTCGCATGCGACAGCAATCAGCTCTACGGCAGCATTGCGGGTCAGTCGACCATGAACCACATTCACGGCCCTCGGAGAGACGACCACTGTTTATCGTTTCCATTCCTTGTACGATGTTTCGAGCGATGTCTTGGACAATGGACGCGATGCCAGATTCATGCGTATCCCGGATAATACGTCACATGTACGATGTCTATCTCCGGTGGCAACTTTTATACCATAACTATCGACATCTGAAAAATAGATTGTGGACCGCATGTTATCATCGGTCTTCATCCTAGACAGCGGCAGTTACGTTCTGAGGGTACTCATCGTATCAGATTCACCGATATATCTTCTGCATTCCGAATAACAGGCTACACGGGGTTGAATCGACGTGACTACAACACGAGGATAGAGCTTGGTCTACTCTCCCCCCGCGATCGTGCCTAGAGGATGGCACTCTATGTCGCGCTGCCAAAGATCTGGTATCGCCGACAGATGCTAGGTCCGATTTCGTCATATTGAGCCTTCGTGTGGCATGACGTATAGAACTCGGGCTATACGATGTTCAGCCCTGGGAAGAATTGTGGAGAAAGGAGTGAGAATCTCACCAATGATGCCAAGAGTGAGCCTCCGAACCAGACGGCATGTCTAAGCGAAAAGAAAAAGCGATGAGCCTCCCACTTCCACAACGGCAATCATGTTTTTTACCGCTGGCGTTTGTGCGAAATGACCTCGACCTCAACCCCGGAGGACTGAAACGTAAAGCATCAGAATGCTTTCAGGCGAGTTACCAATTATACCTAACCTTTTGGGTACTGCCACTAGAAATTACGCTTGCTTCAAGCCGGCGATCAACTAATTGTCGAAGGTCCCGTTTGAGACGTTGGCCAAAGTGCTGGAACATCGTGGAACCCCCCGATAACACGATGTTCTGTCCGCGGGGTCAGGAAACGATCTCGACAAGCGGGTGGTGCTTACTTTATACAACCCGCGGCGAACATCAATAGGTGACGCCTGAATCACATCGTCAACGATTTCGGGTAGTGGCGTCAAAAAGTCGGACGAGTAGATTTCCGGATTGAAGAAGATTTCAGGAGCAAGAAAACGCTCATATCCGACATCGATTGAATATTTCTAAATGAACGGTCCAATCAGCCGACGCAGTGTATTCATTCACTATGTGCTTACCTTTCCGGTGACACTGTGTTCGCCGTCATACCTCTCAAAGTACTTATACGGCTCGGCATCATACTTTCTGAATTCCTTGACGATGTCTTGGCAAACGTAACTGTAATCTTCCTTCACTTTCGAGGCAAGTCTCAACTGATCTTCAGGGGCCACTGCAGTCGTTTCACCTCGCTCTCGCAGAAGGTTGAGTACGAATTGCGTGATGTCGCGACCGGCAATTGGAATGTGTTTTATAGCACTTCCAATCACATAACCTTCCGCACAAGGAATGACGTGGGTCACACCATCACCAGAGTCGATGACTGTGCCGGTCAATGTTCTGTCTGTGACTCTGTTGGATGACCACGACGCGGCAAGTGCTAGCACTGCCTGCACGGCAATGTACAGGCCTTTGATGTTGAACGATTCGAAGAAGATTTCGGCTGTTTGTTCTCTGTTCTCTGGGGGGTTGAGGGGTGGCTCGGTCTGATGGTGCCAGATCGTTACCATATCTCTATTGCGATTGCAGACGACTGACCAGAAGGAAATAATGATCCTCAGGCTCCGCACGCAGGTACTTGAAGATTGTTTGCTCCCAGTAACGTTCCATATGATCCCAATTGTCAATCATGCCATGGCGAATGGGGTAATGCACGCCATACCCAGGCGTCTTTGCGTTTGCGAGCGCTTCGTCTCCGATGAAGAAATCAAGGTCTTCGATACCTCGTTTCGATGCAAGGTTACCAGGCTTTGTTGGGATCGGAGGCCCTCCACGCGTCGGTTGAGAGGCAGGACCACGCGTGGCTATCGCGGTCGGAAATACACTGTGTTACGGTCAGTCGGGTCAAACCGCAGTAATCCAGACACGAGACTCACAACGAGGGATCGGAGTTGCCCGCGAAACTGGGAACGTGTATCAACATCGGTTTGACCGCCATGAGTTAGAGTGCGTACCCTATCTTCGAGAAACCAGTACCATTGTCGCAGATGATTGGGGCGAGCAGCGACATCGTTGCGTGGTGCTATCCAATCTCTGGAAACGGAGTTCCTGCGAATGATTTTGATTGGTCTTGTGTGGCAAAGGCTTCAGATCCTAACACAGATAAACAACGGGTCTGCCGTCCACCGAGAGCAGTCGCCAACGTTGGTAAATACATGGCCTTGAAATTTACCGTTTTCTCGTACGTTTTCAGTCATATCATGCTCAACTCAGCTGGGCGACGGTCCTGATCCACGACTGCTAGCTGGCAGTCCACAGTCGCTTTGTGTCCCAGCTTTTTATAAGGCTCCTCTCGACTGCAATTTGAGCATCTGCAAACATTTTTCCGTAGTTCCCCGTAAGGAACATGCACGACCTCGCAGTCCGGGTGTGGCCTCGCTTGATAAACGACATCACACGCTCCTCTGTTGTCCCATGCCGATCCGAGGCGTGTCCACAACAGGCAAGGCGGTCCAAGTTGGAATTCTCCGCCACTGTTTCGATTCCATACTTGTACTGTACATAACGGACTGCAGCTATTTGGTTCGATCTTGCCTCTCGCCAGCGCAAGAATGACCCCTATCAACATACTTTTGACAGGTTCGACTGGTATGTTTACGAGCCATCCCAAGGAACATTGACATTGACAAGAGTCACGCTGTGTTTATGATAGGATACATTGGTGGCTCCGTCCTTTCAGCTCTCCTCCGCCACCCGAGATTGGACGAGTTCAATATCACCGTCCTCGTACGTTCCGAAGCAAAAGCGACTCGCCTTGGGGCAGTCCGTGTCATGCCGGTGGTAGGCTCACACGATGACTCCACCCTGATCAAGAAACTTGCATCCCAAGCCGATGTTGTAATAGCATGTGTACGCACCATTCCGCATCTCACTCTCTTGACCGCTATTCAAATTATGGGGTGTTCATAGGCGGACGCCGACAACCTAAACGCCGCAAAATCTATACTCAGCGGGTTAAAGCAACGCCATTACGACACCGGGACTACTCCTATCCTGATTCATACTGTCAGCATTGTTCCCTTTTTCGCCTGTTTCACGAATTAACCATTCCACGCACAGTCGGGCATAGGTGCGCCATAACATCGTGTCCTCTTTGGCTGTTTCAGAGTACAATTACTCCAGGCGTGCTCATTGACGATGCTCGAGGCAGCTACGTCTCTGATACGGTATATTCAGATCTCAATATCCACCGGCTGGAATCCTTGCCGCGCACTCAACCTCACAGAGAGGTCGACATTGCAATAACAGACGCCGGCGAGGAAGGTGCGACCCGATAGCTTTCGATTCCGGATCCCCAAGTTTATAATTGTTCAGAATATGTCAAGACATGCATTGTTCTTCCTGGTTTGGTTTATGGTATCGCCGAAACCCGCCTCGTCTCCCTTGGAATCCAGAACCCGCGTTCTCGACAGATCCCGGCCATTGTAAATGCGGGTATTGATCGGCGCCACGGCGGTGTGATCGGAAAGGGAGCGAACGTCTGGTCACACGTACATATCAAAGATCTTGTGTGTCTGTATATGCACATCTTCGATGCCGCTATCAATTGTCGCCGACTCTATGTGGGCCGCATTGGGATGTATTTTGCGGAGAATGGAGAAAGCGAGGCCGGGGAAATCTTTCAGGCGGTGGCGAAACAGCTCAGCGCTCGAGGATGCGGCGGGAGTCGTCCAACTGTCTTCACGCAGCCAGAGATGGAGAAGTACGCATTCGTAAGTCACTGAACGTATGACGATCAACTTTTCACTAAGCTAGGGTTCCAGACTCGAGCGATGGGTGCCAATGCCCGTGCCAGGGGAGAGCGAGCTAGGTCGATTGGATGGAGGCCGGTCCATGGCACGCGGTCCATGTTGGAGGGCATTCGCGACGAGGTGGCAGTGTCGATGGGAACCAAGGAAGCAAATCTTTAGTAGGCCAAATATACTTGGTGGTTCTGATTCGCAGAGGAAGTATCAAGGTCTGAATATATACGGCTGACGAGCAATGTGGTGTGGGTATCGTCTTTCTGTCCTGGTAACACCGCACTATCTGGCTCCATCATGATGAGGAAGACTTCCTCGAGATTAATTAACGTTGCTATTCTTGTTTCAGACTCGCTTTTACCCCCGCTATAAGGCCATCTGGATTCTGCACGACCTCTTCCGACTGCACCCTACCCATGATCGGACCTAGTGCTCGGTAACCAAGCTGACCTTGACCAAGTTCGCCTTCCACTCTCTTTGTTTTACGCTCCTTTTTCGTGGCGATCCGTCGTTCTAACAGGGCCACTGGCACTCCGGCTTAAATTCCATGGCGCCGCACATTGTTCCCCGTCAGCAAACCTTTGCGACTACCAATAACACCGCAGGCGGTTTAATCGCCGTTTTTCTCTGTTGTGTTGCATTACTATGTCTACTATGTCTCCTCCGTTTCCGTCGATCCAAAGCGAGCGAGAAACGGATGGCAGAGCGGAATGTTGCACCCTTGCGTGGAGTACGACCAACGATGACAGAAACCAATCCATTATCGGCAAGGTAAAAAATCGAGCTTAGCACCTTCACTTCGCGCTGACAAGACTTTATACTTCTTAAGCATACCCCCCTTTAGCCGGGACGGGCTTACGGCGTCGATTGTCATGCCCGAAAAATCCATCACTCGCAAGCCGTCCTCCCATGGCGTATTAGACAAGACAATCGTTTCGCAGCTCGAACCTTCGCCTGGTCCTTCCACACCATTTCGCAACTGCCAACCGTCGAACGCCTCCTCTGGCGCGCCTCGCCCGCGCGCCATGTCAATCCTTAATCCAGCATCTCCCCGACACAGCAGATCCTCTTCTGGATTTAATGCTTATGCCCAATATTCCTTCCCTCCTGGATTGCATTCTCGCCCAACCTCTACCGTCTCCACGTCTTCCTCGCAGGTGAAACTTGTACGTCAACTCTTTGAGCCTGTCCTCCCCGACGAGCTACCTCTCGTTCGACACGGCGAGTATCTCGCAGTGCTCCGATCTTTTGATGATGGTTGGTGCCTCGTCGCTAGAGATACGTCGCGCTCTTCCCGGACATCCCGTCTTTCCGCCTTGATGAAGAGTAATGAGGATAACGTCGACATCGGGCTCGTACCCGCATGGGTATTCGTCAACCCACTCAAAGGGGTTACTGTCACCCGGCCTATCCGCAACGCAAGCGTGGACGCGCTCAATCTTGGCCAAAATTCAGCCCCCGCCTATGCAAGAGATGCCATCGTTTCTTGGTCCAATTTTGCATGATGCACATCTTTAGTGTGTCCCTTTTTTTATTGCCTATTTTGCACTGGTTGTATCGCAGGCTGCGCAGTGCTCGGCCCCTTGTCGCTTTCTAGCTTGTGCTGTTGTTTTTTCTTTCTTTCTTTCTGTTTCGTCAGGATTGTATGACTGTAACCGTTTGCTGAATATAATACCCCTGTTGCTGTCTCAGGCAGACAGCTGTCCTCCTTGGTGCCTTGAGATCACTAGTGCAGGCGTCGATCACGGCTTGGGCCATGGTAACAAAGGGTCATGCATCGTGTGTCTTCCACGAGTTACTTGACAGATCTAACCGACAGGGCCCAGGGGACCAATTCAATTGATGGCGGCGAACTGGGTTCGGACTGTACTTCGAGTGGAAGTACGAGGCATGGCATGACGGTCCTGCCACCGTATGACGTACACATCTCCTCCCGCTGGCATTGTTCTACATGGATCCGGATTTTCTGGAGTCTTGACGTTTCAAAGTCGAAACAAACCCGGAGAGCCATGACAACAACACTATCAAAACACTGCCTCGCTGGGGAGGAGCGAAGGCGTCGCTTGGTGCCGTGCTGACCAAGTGGAGCTACATGCTGCAGCCTTGACGGGTACACTTGCCATATGGATCAATGTCATGCGGCCTTTGTCATGCGTCCTGCCACTTAACAATGGAAGAGCAGGCAGAAGACATCTCCACAGCTAAGCGAGATAGTGTCAATCTGAGTATCATAATACACCATTTTGTGGCTTCTCAGAATTAAAGGTATGTTGGGGGGAGGTTGGTTTTCGGATAGAGAACGTATTGTTTGTAATATCGATGCCTTGCCCTTCCCGCCAAATATATTAATAAACACCACCTCTGATTCCTTGATTCCTCCCCTTCCAGATCCATTTGAACGTTACCCATCCGTCTATGAAGTTGACGTAGCTTCTGCATGCGCAAAGATAACGAGATCCAAACTTGTGGCGCAAGCTAGTTCTCTCGTAACCCTTTTGATCGGAACTTACACCTCGGCGACCCACTCGTCGAGCGTAGTAAGGCCAAAGCGACAACACCACCAAGTGGACTGCACCGCTCGTCGGCATGAAAGGTCTGAAGAAGCTGTGGCGCCGAAATAAATTCAACTTCTGGCGCTGTTCCTCAAATTACCGATAGTTGGACGGACTTCCTTTCAACTTTCCAGTCCCGTATCTGTCTATCTCAACTCGCCAACTTATGGCACCACCTGCCCCGAGCGCAATCACGAGTGGCTCGAATGGGCACTTAGTCCATGTGGGTCAGCTGCAGTTTGACCCGCCGGAATTGCCGTGTCCGTTGCATCCATCCCTGTCAAGGTCTCGATCGAATTCACTAGCTGTCCACCCAAGTGCTCTACCTCAAGAGCAACCAGGCGTCCGTGAATCCGTATTGAAACCCGGGAGTCCGTCGCTGGTGTGGGGGGTCACAGCGGCCAGCAAGTGGATCGTATCCGAGCCTCGGAAGAGCCGTCACGACTTGATTAATGAGACGATCGAGCCGAGACAAACGAGTGTCCTAGATGGTAGCATGTCTCCCAGTCTTCGACTTCCAGAACGGTAGCCTCCATCAAGCCACATTTGGGCTAGGAACAACTTCGAGCGTCGGAAGCCCGCCGTGCGGCGAAAGATGCGCTCTGGTCACCACTAGTCAGCGTCACAGTAACCCAAACGACCTATTATCGACGATCCCACCTGCACGGCCTTCTGTCATGATGCAAATACCATTGTCCATCTCCGTCTCAATCACAGTTCTCCGCTTCTTCTCGGGACTCACAAGCTGAAAGCCGAGTGAGCCTCGAAACGACTCTCCAAAAGTCCATCCCAATCTGAGATACTCGTATCAGATGTTCGACCACAAATAGCCTTTCATGTTTGGTTCGTCCAACTTTATTTTACTTAGGATACATTTAGCAGAATACGACCAACGCTTTGGTAAGATCACTACAATTCACGCTGACACTTGCCACTGATTGGAGCTCGATAGTTTTCTGGGCCAATTGCTTTACTTCAACGGTTTCAAAACCTCCCTCGTCTCAGCTAGGTTTGTCTTGCTTGCTTTTCTCGTTTGCTACTTGTCTATCCCCGTACATTCTCACCTTGGTTTAACAACTGTCTGCATTCCTTGAGTGCATGCTTGACACGTGCCACGTCACCCCACCGTCGCAAGTTAACTTCCGTCAACAGATCCCGCAATGCGTCGAGCTAATGCGCCCGTGACATATTAGTTGAGGTCGCGGCTCGGCGGCCATGATGGAAACATATTAGGCCAATAATCATTCAGACGCACTGCAGCTTTCTAATCCAGGCTGCCCGGCTCAATACGACCCTCGGCCTCAAGGCCGTCCAAATGCGAAAAAACAAACTTTCATGCTCCCGATGAAAAGCAGAACGTTTTTAGTGGCCTCCGTCACCCACTTCCCTAACTTCCTGAGCTGCTTCTGAATTCGTACCCATTCTTTACCATGATTCGGATGCTACTAATTTCACTAGGTGTGCTCGCAGGATCGTTGTTGGCGTATCAAGGGCACATGCCGGCTGCTACTGGCCCGCGGCTTCCCTCTCGTGCAGTGACAATCAACATATCTGCGGTCTGCCTCGAGATCGCGTCTTCAGTCTCATCGGCTTCCGGGGTATTCTTTGGTGGTTTGAGGCTTCGCGGTCACCGTGGTGTATAATTGACTGGCGTGTTCAACAGAAACAGAACCGTATTACAAAGACATTAGCCATTTCGCTATTTCAAGTACTCAAGAGGCTGTGTGTTCCTTTGAGCCCGGTACGGCCGAGGACGTTGGCGTTGCTGTACGTGTTCGTGTCGATGCCGGGGTCATGTACACTCTAACACGCGCACCTACATTCCACAGCTCCAAATATTGGGGCGAACTAGATGCCCGTTCGCCGTAAGTTTGATGAACGATTTTTCTTGTCGTCCATCCCATTCACTCGAAGCAATGTTGCGTAGGTCAAAGGTGGCGGGCACAGCTTGAATCCAGGCTTCTCCTCTACTCCTGGCGTGCAAATCGCAATGTACCGTTTCGCAGATGTGACTTATGATCATGTTACACAAACAGCCAGAATAGGGGCTGGTCTCGTGTGGGACGACGTCTACGCTGCTCTGGAGTCGTACGGTGTGAATCTCGCGGGTGGCAGGGTCTCGGGGATTGGTGTGGCTGGCTTCACGCTTGGTGGAGGTGAGTCTGCTGGTCCGCGTATACGCAGACTGGGGTCAAATTTGATGGGCGATCGCATGGCCGCAACGTGGTGACCAGGGTATTCTTGGCATACGAATCAGTATGGTTTAACCATCGACACCGTGGTCGCATTCGAGCTCGTATTGCCAACTGGTACTGTGACGAATGTCACTGCTTCCCAGCCGGATCTATTCTTTGCATTGAAGGTACGTTTTCCTGTATGTCCAAGCTTTCATTGCGTGCCAACTACCTATAGGGTGGGTTCAACAACTTTGTAAGTTATACGTACGTACGGTAGGCACCTCAGCATTCAGTTGGCGCAATGTAGGGGGTCGTGACGCGATTCACGTTCAAGGCGTTCCCACAAACACAAGTTTGGGTAGGTGATGTCCGCTCTTGCATAAATCGATTCGCTCGATGACGAGTCGGTTTTCCCATTGACAGGGTGGCACCATTGCCTATAATGCATCTCAAACCGATCAACTGACAAAAGCAACTGCTGCTTTTGCAGCAAATAATACGGACCCGAAGGCAAACGTTCTAACTTCATATGGGTACTTCCGAGGTGGGGACGTGAGCGAGGTATGCACCCAATTCTGACCACACACGACTTGGCCCTCCACTTTGGGCCGCTACTCGCCATATGTGAAAGACGAAACTAACGTGAATCAATAGAGAGTCAATGTGGCGATTTTGTTCTATGATGCACCGTCGCCGCCTGCCGGTCTATTCGATGACTTTCTGACAGGGGATAGCGATACGGAGGTCTTCACTCGGTCATTCCTGTCGCTTGTGCAATGCTCGAATGCGAACTCCACCTGGGGTTTACGGTAGGTCACCCAACAAATTCCCGAGGATCTGGCTGTTGAGCTAACCATCCACGCGGGCAGAGCGGCGTTCAACACTATATCCGTGCCCGCATATACGGAAGACTTGTTGCATTGTATGGCGGACGAAGCCATCGTGAGTTCCTGGGTAATGGCATTTCATTGGGCACTCACCGTTCATCATATTATCGTTAGTCTTGGGCAACCAGCCTTCCCCTGGATTATGGATATGTCACTTTCAACGCCGAGCCTGTCCTGCCGAGTATCTTAAACCACACTACATTACTGTCTGCATGGCCTGGATCAAGGGCGTCACCGTTCTCGCCCCTCAGTATTGTGTTCGGGTGGACTGGCAATGGAACGACTGATGATGTGATGATCAAAGGGCTCAAGCAAGCTGCGGCCAATCTCCAAGCAAATACACCAACAACGGAGCAACTACCTCTGTATGACAATTATGCCCTTGCCGATACGCCCCTCGAAGCAATGTACGGGGTGAACGTAGAAAAACTGAAGAGCATGAGGAAGGAAGTGGATCCTGGAAATATGATGGGACTTGCAGGTGGGTTCAAGTTCTGAGGATTCAGTAGAAGGCTGGCTAGGACCCTCACAACCAATATTATTTTGGTCACCCCACGTCATATATATTCACACTTGATTGCCAAATCATGTCTGTGAGAGTCTGTTATTACCATAACTTTGGATTTATAAAAACACATCTTCAACACCCGCTTGAACTCTGGACAATGTACTGGATCCTCCTGAAGACGCCAAGATCCATGAAATGGAGATTTCCCCAAGTGGCAGGAAAGGTGAGGAAGAGGCTACAGATGTAGTGTACCATGAGATGGCTGTGGTGGGGGCAATGTTGTTGAGATTGGCTTAGATGATGGGATTGTGTGAGCAACTTGCAGGCCTGGCAGTGTTGGAGTGAGGCTGACGACATTTCAAGCAGGATTTCAAGTTGTTGATTTTGCGCACACTTACTGTGACAGGAATTTGCCAACGTGAAACACATCGATGGCATTGGATACATAGGTTGGGTTGTTGGTAAAGAGCAGTGTAGTGTGATGCCACCCCCTGTCACAGTAACATCACGATGCCAATGTGGTCAAGGAAGGAAATGAGGATAGGACATAGAGGTGAAAGAGGTGATTTGGAGGTGAAATGAAAAGAGGAGGCTATAAATATGAACTACATTTAAGAAACACGAGTGCTGCGGACATACGGTTCAACGTCGGAGATCTATACCATGTGGCTTCATCGCATCTGCATCATCGACGACGACGATCACAACAGGAAAGGGGAAGAAAGTCACCGTGCCGGAAGTTGAGCGGGGCCCTAAAGCCGCGGTGACCGGAGGCCGTTCGGATACGCTGGGTGGGGACGTTTCCACACAGGCGGAGCGCTGGTGTTTCGAGATCTCGCCCTCGGTGCAAAGCTATGACATACGTAAGAGGGTGATCCGCCATGAATCTTTCTCGTTTCGCCGTGCCTGGATCATGGTGAATATCGTCGCACAAGCGAATCAACGCGGAGGGTCGCGGGAGAAGAAAGGATAAGAGTAATGCGTAACTGTGTCTACACGGCAACCAACAATATTGCCTGTAGATTTTCGGGTGTTTCGCTACTGAGGACGCACCAGTGCGAACAACATTAATCCTGCGCCGTGTCCATGTAGACCAGGGGCTGCCAGTGACATCGCTTCGTTATCCCTTGTCCAATCCCATTTTCTCAGAGACATATTGGGGAAGAGTGGTTCGCGCTGGTGACATTTAAAGTGCGGATGGGAACGACAAAGTTACATATCGCTATTTTCGAAACAATTACTTGAACAAAAGAATGAACGACACTAGGCGAGCGGATGGTTTTCCGATTTGACTACCCACCGTAAGGACTGATCTGGCTGAAGCATGGACGGATGGCAATAAAAAAGCTGCCCTAGCACAGCTTGTATCTGATGGGGCCGTGGACAACTTTCGTGGTGACGCCGATGAATGGCTGTGCATACTTAGACCGGATTTGGGTGTGGGATAAATACGGATGAACGAGGTGTTGTCCTTTGTTTGTACCGACTTCATGCTTACACCAGATCTGGTTTGCCGCCCGTCGATTCTAGTGCTTCCTTGAAGGACCGTTGACCGGCTTTCCATATACTGTATCTGCGGCTGTAATCTGCCAATGCGTTATCGGGATCGCTTCTAGCGTCCCTGTTTCACCCAACCATAGTTGGGTCCGGGTGCGCCACTTGAATTTTGGCACTTATGTTTGACCGTTTCAGAATATAACTGCTTAGGCACATGCCGGTGACAACTGCGCGTGTTTCTGATGAAGTATATTCAGATCTCAATGTCCACAGGGTGGAATCTTTGCCTCGCACTTAGCCTACAGAGAGGTTGGTATTGCAATAACGGACGCCAGTGAGGAGGGTGTGATCTGACAATTGTGACGCTGAAACCCCAAATCCATAATTGTTTAGAACATGTCAAGACTCCGTGCATCGTTCTTCCTGGTTTGGTCTATGGTATCACCCAGGCCCACCCCGTTTCTCTTCGAGCCTAGTACCCGCGTTTCTGACAGACCCCGAGTATTATAGTGCGGCTATTGATCGGCGCCACTCGGAAAAGGGGTCTAGTCACACGTACATATCGAAGATCTAGTTTGGTTGTGTATGCACATCCTCATTAACGCTGCCATCAAGTCTTGCCTTCTCCGCCTGAACGGAGAAAGTAGGGCTGGGGAGATCTTCCAGGTGGTGGCCGGAGAGCCCAGCGCTGGAGGATGCGGCGGGAGTCGTGCGATGGTTCTTCACGGAAATCTTCATTTGTGGGTCAATATCCAGTGAACATCCGACCATCCACTCGAGTTCGGGCTCGAATAATGGATGTCAATACCAGTGCCAGGGGGGAGTGCGCCAGGTCAATTGGATGGAAGCCGGTGCATGGTGCGTGGACCAGCATTTGCGACGTGGCAGTGTTGAAGCGCACAAAGGAAAACAATTTACTTGGCAGAACTATATATCCCTCCGATTTCCCAGACATGTAGTGATAATTGATCAACATCGTCGGTAACAGGCGGCACCAAAGGTGTCCATCTGCATCATCGAGCACCTGCCATCGGACATCAATTAAGCCATTATCAATTAAGGCTTGTTTTTCCTCCCGCTATAAAACCGTCTGCGTGATCTTTACTTCAGACTCCCCTGCTCATGTTTAAGCACACTCTACTGTAACGGACTTTGGCCGAGTGGACCTTCCACACTCTGTTTCACGCACCTTTTTCGCGGTAACGCGATCAGTCATTCATTCCAATAAAGCGACTCGCAGCCCAGTCCGCCTCCCATGGCGCCCCATATCTTTCTCCGTCGAGCGAAGCCTGTGGCTATCCATGACGTTCTCACAATTCTCTTGATCGCCAGCTCTGTTGTTGTTGTGTTCATATGTCTGCTATGTATCTTCTGTGTCTTTCGATCCGAAGCGAACAGGAAACGGGCCGCAGAACGGAATACTGCATTATCCTATGGCGGGGACGTAGTACAACTGCCGATGGAGGATGCCACCCCTCTGTCGACAAGGTAAAAAAATTCGACCATCCCAGTTCCGCGACTGCTAATCTACCGTCTTCAAGGGCACCGTCTCCCTCCAGCGAGTACGAGTTTATGGCGTCAATCGTCATGCCCGAAAAATCCATAACTCGCAAACCGTCTTCCCATGCCTTATCCGACAAGGCAGTCATTTCATCTCAGCTCGAACCCTCTCATGCTTCTTCCACATTATCCGTCCACCGTCCATCGTTGAACGCCTCCTTCGGTCCACCCCGTTCGCGTGCCATGTCAATCCTTAATCCAGCATCTCCCCGACACAGCAGATCCTCTTCTGGATTCACTGCCTACGCCCAATATTCCTTCCCCCCTGGATTGTATTCTCGCCCAACCTCTACCATCTCCACGTCTTCCTCGCATGTGAAACCTGTACGACAACTTTTCAAATCTGCCCTCCCCGACGAGCTGTCTCTCGTTCGATACGGCGAGTACCTTGCAGTGCTCCGATCTTTTGATGATGGTTGGTGCATCGTCGCTCGGCACACATCACGCTCTTCCCGTTCTTCCCGTCTTTCTGCATGGATGACAGGCAATGGCGATAACGTTGACATTGGACTCGTACCCGAATGGGTATTCACCGAGCCACTCAGAGGCGTCACCGTCACGCGGCCTTTCCGCATCGAGAGCATCAACGCGCTCCATCCTAGCCAAAATCCACCCCCCGCCTATGCTAGAAATAGAGATACCATCATTTCTTGGTCTGATGCTGCGTTTTAGTGTTTTTTTTTTCCAACTATGTATTTATTGTGGGTTTTATTGCGGAATGATACCTCTTGTTAGCCTTGTCTTTTCTTTTTTTCTGTAAGAGTGCTTGCACGCGGGCGAACAAGCCTCACTGACGTCGGGGGATTGTAGAACCGTAACCTTTTGCTGAATATACCTATTGTTGTGGCAGACAGCTGTCCCGATTCCTTGAGGTGAGTGTTACAAACGCCGACTGTGCCTCCACGGCAACGAGGGTTGTGTGATTCTACGACTTCCTTTGGTAGCTCTCACCATGCATTACACATGGTCCAGTCCATACACCGGATAGCAACGAACTGAGGGGTTACATCATGCTCCAAGAGGGGATAATTGTGCTTCACGACGAGTCCGTATCTCCGCATCTGTGATTCTGCTCGAACCTGATATTGTTATAACACGGATTTTCCCCAAAAGACCCTCGATAACAATTGACCTTTCAATATCGTTCAATGATGGAGACGCCGATCAAGGACATAAACGTGATAAATCCGAGAAACCGCGAGAATGGCAGTGCCCTGATACTGGCGTCGGCGAAGAGGCAACCAAAAGGTCGGCGTTACTTTAGAGTTTCCGATGCCCTTCACAAAAAGTGGGGGAGGCTTGCGTTTGGAGAAAGGCAAAATACGGAAGTTGGGACGCACATGGGCTGGACGATGTAGTTGGTAAACTCGGCAACGCCAAGTCTTGTCTAGCCCTGCGAAGACATATTAGGGTCCCTGTAAGCGGGTGGCGGGCATATCAGACGCGAAAAAGAAAAACATGCGTAGGTGGTATAACTCCGCATCCGGCGTTCGCCTACACCGGGACGAAAGAGCCGAGTCGAAAAGCTCCCTGAAACAAGTCTAAAACCCTAAATCGCTCAGGCGGTTAGTCCGATTGCACCGGAGTACTCGTGATGCCGTTGCCAACGTTTAGACAGGCTTTTCGGTCTACCTTAGTCCTGTTCGGACGCGCGTAATGGAGTAGGTGTATCGACGAGAGTTGGAGAGGGAGAGTGCAATACCTGCGCCGTGTCCCTTGAGGAGATAGGTCACAATCCAGTCGACAGTACCCGAATCACTCCACTTGAAACACACATGATTAAGTAATTGATTCATCTTCCAACATCTAGACAGGTTTCGGTCCGAGTCGGAGGGTGCTAGACTTGCGTCTGTGTCCCTGGTTGCCACCCAGTGTTATCGATGGAACTCCTTTTGTTACATTTCGGTGCCGCTTGCGCCAAACTGGGCCACCTTGATTATCTACCGGAGCGGCCATGCAGCGGTGTTCCTGGCTTTCCGCTCGGATGGCGGGCGATGGTGATAGTGGGCTCGTAGTTACCTGCACGACCATGATGTCGTCAATCCATCTAAAGGTACTGATGCCACTGGCATGTGGCATTTCCACAGTGCCAACGCCAACGCGCTCATATACCACGGGCCGCATAGGGATCGGCCTAACCCAAGTTACCTAGGCTGCACATGTGCCAGACGAAGTAGCTCATAAACCATTTTGGAAGTTCATAAACGCACCTGAACGTGGAACAAAGAAGGTATCCATAGAACCCCAGCACGATTCCCGCCAGTTATCTTTAGCGGGGAGTTAATTATCAAGTAATCCAGGTTCACTCAGTATTACCGGGACATTAGCATTGGTCCGTCTTGTCCAGCGCCACGAGGACACATCAGCGTCCATACGCCCGCTGGAGTAAATGAACTGATGAGAGTCGGGGGATGGTGTGTCGTGTTCCTGGACAAGATGGGTCGCCGTTGAGCGTTCAGAACGTTGGGCGTTGGAACGCTCCCTTGTGGCACTGCCGCTGAGCCGTTTGCACTAAGTAGTTTTCTGTTTCTCGCTTATTCGTCAGAACGACCATGGTGGAGGTTACTTTGTTGGAGGGGGTAGAAAAAAGATTGCCATTAGCGTTCCGCCCACAGTCCTCAGTCGGAGAAAGAAAAAAAGTGAAATAAAATAGAGCGACAAGCACAAATTTTGACGCCCGAGTTCTCCGAGCTCGAGCCCATACTTGTTATACATCAACACTTTAGAGGAAGCCTAGTGACTTGAATCAGACCAAAAGCAACAAACAAGCCATCCGTGCACAGCAACTCTGGGTATCGGTTTCGTAGGTGACGTTTCGTTTCCATCCACACATCATTAAAACTCGTAGGGAGGAACCCTTCTGACACATTTGGGTTGCGGCCGAACCCAATCGTCCGGTCCAGGATTGATAATGTTCGACATCTCCTCGGCGAGACTTTCCATGACCATGGTTCGGGAGTCGAAACTGGTCAGTCCCTCAGGATGTGGTCTCTCAGGATGTGGCGGCTTGCGACCCGGGCCTCTCCCCACCCGAGGAAAACCGACAGGCCACGTAGGCAAGTAACAGATCTCCTATAAACCGTCCATCAGTCACGATATGAAACAACTGCGCGACAGACACACCTCGGGACCACAGCCAGAATTGCACTTGATCCACACGTTCCAGTCAAGCCATGCCATCAAGTGGCTCAGGTCCTCTCCCCAAGTTTTCCAAACGTGCGTTATTTCGGCAATATCGAGGTGTCTCTTTGTGTCCAACAACGGATCGATGCCCGCGTTGACCCCCGCGGCCCACATCCTCGTCACCACTCTGCAAATCTCT